>CM061150.1:32943013-33048013 GCA_030710495.1 Labroides dimidiatus | reverse complement strand
GAACATCAAAGTCGAAATATATAAATAAATAAAAATCAATCATGGGAGGATTTGCAATAGTGCTTTTGTATGTGTTTTGTAACTTTCTACATGTGTACACTAAAAAAGAATGAAACACTGACTTTGATTAAATTTATTATGTCAACCAGTTCCATGTAAATGTATTAGGTTAGTTTAAAAAAGTATTTTGAACTTAAGACTGGTGCTTTCAGCTAACCGAATACATTTAAATGCAACCAGTTGACATAATAAATTGAATCAATATCAGTGTTTCATTTTCAGATGTTGCACTTTCAAGTTCATCATCTAAATTTCAATAAAGTATGTAGAGTTAATAAAGATTTGAATCATTTGTTGTACCTCCAAGCCTGTCCTCACTTGAGTCTTCACTGACAGCCTCAAACTGTGTTTTGAAGGGTTCTTCTGTCCTCTGCGTGGAAAAAATACATTTGCAAAATAAATAAAAAAAGGAAACTCCAATAGCTCATGATTAAAATCTTTCTATATTTGCAGATTTCCTGACGTAAAAAAGTTTCTTTAAGATGTTTTCTCAAGATCTCAACCTGTTTTTCAGCTTAAGAGACTGCATTATTCATTTTGTTTCTTTGAGAAAACAGAGCTCGTTTTCCTGAGATAAAAAAATCAAATCAGTGGGCTGATCACTATCATTAGCCAGAAGAGGCTTTGATAAGACTCCTTTCTATTTCTGCCTAATAACTGAGGCAAATGAAGCCGATTTCTTTGTGTTGTGAAATAAGCTTCACCTGCCTCCTGCACGATGAAAGCAGTGAAAAAAGCAGCTTTAGAAACCTTCTTGTGGCTGATGATGGTGGTCAAACTACTGATTTGATTTTTAGACTGAAAGAGAGGATTACTTTAGGCACAGGCTTCTGAGGGACGGGTCGTGGATTGTTTTCTTATTGATTCTTATACAATAAAGACACAACTACCCCATGTTACAAAGGCACAATTCTGTTATGTATAAAAAAATATCTCACACCTTAAAGTACATGTGAATGGTTGGTGGCTGGTCATGAAAATGATTAAAATACAGATCTCCTTTCATGACTAACTGAAGAAACCAAAGCAGTCAGCATCAACACTGATCGTTACCATCTGGTCATTTTAAAGGTGCAGTGTGTTATTTGCAACATTTAGCAGAACACACAGACCTGACAGAAAGTGAATACGCCTTTTTTCAGAACAACAAAAACTAACTGTGTCCTTGAAGGTCAGTGCAGCAGTGATGGAAGGTTTCAGCAAGTTAATGTCACAACCCTTAAAGTCCAGAATAAAACTACCTGTGTCACATCAGGCTTCCTTCAGACTTCAAGCACTCAGGTTACCATTAAATGGTGAGCTCTCGAGCTCTCGAGTTTCTCCAGAGGGTTGTTGTGTTTGGTCCCTGCTTCCAGTCAGGAGGTGAGGACTGAAGTTGTGTTCAACTGTTGCAGCAAGCAGGTCAACATCCATCCTGCTGTTTTTGAGGAAAGTGGTATTAAGCATTACATTGACTTCTCTCGTAGGTTAAATATTCCGCAGCCTTTTGATGCCCCTTAAACAAGCTCTGGGTGAGGAAGAACATAGAGGACGGTTTGAATTTAAACATGGGTTTAAAACTGTTAGGATCTGAAAATACCAGTACCATTTAGTTATTACCAGATGAATTAACATCCATGAAAAAGTCACACAAACACATTTCATTGTATTCTGCACGAGGCTATCACAAAGACCTCGAATTTAGATCAGAGATTCCAGCCTACAACATGACAGACGGTTTCTGTTGAATATAGTTATAATATGTATCAGGCTAAAGAAAATGTCTAATGTCTCTCCTTCTCTCTGTGTGCCTCCAGACTCTGACCATGACCCCCAACCAGACTGCACACACAGGATCAATACTGAGAGCACAGAGAGATCAATAACCAATCTGATTATAATTAATGTGGGATCAAGTGGGATGCAAAAAGTGTACAAGCACACGCACACACACACACACACACACACACACACACACACACACACACACACACACACACACACACACACACACACAGGAGCATACAGGACAGTCGGGATATTTTGAAAAAAAAAAAAAAAGAAAAAAAGAAAAAGGAGGAGGTGATGTGAGATATAACCATATCTATCTCTTTCTTTGCACCACTCCTCTCCTGCTGGCTGCTGCTACTTCATCGATGTATTTTACTCATCTCGTGAGCTTTTCCTCGTCCAAAGGGCAAGAAAATACACGCCCACATGGTGGTGCCTCACTACTTCTGCCTTGTATCTTTCAATGATGGAGTATCACCTTAGCAGCCTTGAAAGAAAAATCCCAATATTAAAAGTCATGTGAGAGAGAGGATTAAAGGTGCAGTGCAAATTATTTATGGGCATACAGCAGTTGGAATATAATATTTGTATGTTTAAATCAGTGTGTATTCAGCTGGGTTTTATTTTGCTTTCTTATAGTGAGCCTTTAATGTTAAACATGAGAAGCTCCCCTTCCACGGAGGCAGCCATCTTTAAGCGCCATGTTTCTACAGTAACCCAGAGAGGACAAAGGAGTCACATATATGTTTATGTTTATGCTTAACAAGACTGGATGGATGAAGATGAAGACCAGCAGTTGTTGTGTGCAAAATGGGCCGTAAAAACTTGATGAGATATCATGCATCACAGGAGCTAGTTGTCCTGAAATATCAACATCACTCTTCTGTATAACCCAATTCTACACTTGGTACCTTAAAAATGAGAGCAAGTTGTTCCCTTCTTCTTCTTCTTTTTTTTTTACAAACTCCAATCCACTAGTATCCTCCTGTATTTGTAACTCAGTTACTGCTTTGATAGTTTCATTTAATGTGTCTCCAAACAGTGATTCAGAAAAAAAGAAACAGAGCATTTTCTTCAACATTTAGGAGGTCTTTGGTTTAGCGGTACTTACGGCTGTCTCTCACTCAGATGATGAAGGGTTCAGTCCCAGTCCTGAGGTCTACATGCAACCCCAAACTGCCTTTGGTGGCTGTGGCAGCAGTGTGTGAATGAGATTAGTTTAATACTGATGGACTGCTTACAAAGCAGCCTCTGCTCTGCTCAGTCCCCTCCCATTTAGTGGACCAAGTACTTTTGCGGAATTCAATTTAAGGTACATCAGATTTACTGTCTGACAAAGTGTCCTTAATTATGTGTACTGATCTGAGGTCAGAAAAGTTTATTACTGCAGCTTAACAAGATGTTTAACTTACCTTTGTTCAGGTATAACAATTAATGAGAAACTAACCAGAGGTCAAAGAGAGCAGTCAGGAAACAGGCACAGATGTCTTCAGCAGTCACAAGTGGCGGTAATTGATCACTAGAGTCAATTCTCCAGTAAGTCCCACATGTAACAAACAATGATCTCTTAATGAGACACAGGTCAGCTGGAAAGGCTTCATCCTGACTCTCATTTCAGCCCACATGGAGAGCACAGCTGGAGATCACTAGTGGGACATCCATTAGTAACTTTGGTTACTAGTAACTTTTTAGTGGTGACAGTAATCTTTTGATTCTGCAACATTCATTAGGATATGTATTAAAAAAAACAACAAAAAAGCTAACTGAGGGAAGATATTTGAGCTCTCACAGGCAGCTCCTCTGGATAATATGAAGATGTTTCAGGAACACAGTGTAGGTGTGAAATAGACCTTAAAATAAGGTTAAAAGCATTTTTCCAAACTCATATTCAGACTCTTGTGTTATTTAAACCTTCAGAATGCTTCCCTGTATCTCATAAGCATCCAAACGATTACAGAGCTGGATTTAAAGTCAGTCTTGATGTGGAGCATGTAGGACTTACCGTAGGGTGAAGGGGTCAGGGCTGCTAATGAATAATTGGGGGAATCTGAATCCTACAGTGTGAGACATCTTATATTTGATGCTTCATAACTGCTTTAAATGGTTAATGTGCTTCATTCCGCTGAGAGAGGAGGAAAGGTCTGGAGCCATGAAAGAATGGTTGGGCTGATCAATAAAGCATGGAGAGAAGAAGAGGGGAAGAGGGGAAGGGGAATAAAATGAAAGTGGATGAGGGAAGAAGGTCATGGTTTAATTCTCAAAGAAGGATGAACTCTGACATCTGGGATGAATGTTACCTGGCATAAATGAGCGGGAGAAAAGAGTTAAACATCTTTGAAAAGATGGGAGGACTTTGCCTGAAATGACTCAGTCACTGATTGATTTAGCAGGTTCAAGACTTGATGGATATCTTGCCCAAATATCACAATACTCATTCTGTGTCCTTTTCTTTCCTCAGGTCTTATCTTAGAAAACTCAATGACCTACCATTGGTGAAATAAACGTCTTGCTCATAAAAGAAACATTTAATACAGATACATGCTTGTAGTGAAGGTTCCACATGAAAAAACTTACTAATGGCAAAATTAAAACCACTATTTTTTTCAAAGTGAAAGAATGTCAAACCAAAAGAATACTTGTAAAATGAATCTGCAGCCTGAAATACAGATAAATTATCACTGGGATTCTTTAACTGTAGGATTGCAGAGCAAATCATCAGGGAACCAGATGAATCTGTGCCCACTTTGCACTTTTGTTTTAGGCACCTGTCCAGCTTTTTGTAAAGCTTATCAATCAACATTTTTCATTCATGGCTGCACAAATTAATAACTTCTTGGTTTTGAAATCTGTGGAAAAGGCTGCTTAATGTTTAAAGATTACAGACTCTCAACCATTCCAAATTTGAGAACTCAAAGGGTATAACAGGAACAGTACAATCAAAGCTTCTAGCAGGGCTCACTAATGAGGCTCTTTGCAGAGACCTCTTGGTATCTAATGATGCTGATGGTCGTCAGTGTCGTTGGTTTTCATACTGTTGATTCATCTAGTTGTGTTTTGTTTCTTTAACACATGAGTGAATGGCATGGTGGTCAGTGTGTGGTTGTAGGATGAAGGTAGTGACCAGTGGTTGTGATTGATCGTGATTGATTGTGATCAACCCTCTAAATGATCTTGTGCTGAAATAATCACGGGTCTTTTTATAGTGTTCTTTCTGGGTGTAAAAAAAAAAAAAAAATTACCTCATTACGACAGAAAACTTCAATAACTTACGCTGAATTAGTTTTAGATTTAAAAAAAAATAAGCTTTATACTGAAATCCATGTTTTCTGACTGATGCCGGTGAGAGGATCAGGTCTTAAGGTGCCAGCGTTGCCAGATGGGAAATATAAAATTATCATTATCCGAGCCTCATAATTATCATATTTTGGGGGAAATTATCGTACACCCGACAAAATAATCAAAATAACTGAAAACGATCAAAACAACTGTCGTATTGTTGCATGAAAATCACAATTGATCCCTCTGTTTAGTGTCCTACAGGCACTTTTGTGGGCATTCATCGCCCTGCCCCACATCAGCAGCGTTTGATCAGCAGCTTGAGGCTCCGGTGCTCATTTTTCTCTCAACTGTCTGACTTCCTCCTGACGGAGCTCCTACGACCGTGATTGACTGTCAATCAACTATGATTGGCTGGAAACGTCACATGATATAAGATGCATTTAGGGTTTACAGATAAATCCGTCAGACTGGGGTAAATCTGTAACAACCACACGAAATTGTCAAATTATCGTACATTTAGCCTTTTTTTGGAATTATTGATCGTACATCGTACAGAGGGCTAAATTATCCTACAAATATGATAATTATCGTACGTCTTGCAATGCTGTAAGGTGCAGACCTTAAGATTTGAGTCCCCAAAATAGATTTTATAATGTATAGACATAATGGTGTCATCCATTCGCTTTTGATACAGTTTTGAAACCAGTCATCAACAAGGATCCAATTGGAAGTGCTGATCTCAACATAGCCCTGTTAGATTTAGGATGAGGTAAAGAGTCAGACCTTTAGCCTCTTTGCAGACAGCTACAGGGTGCCTGCCTCTCAGTTCAATCAACCGTACCCTTATTACGGACAAAACCTGTAAGTTTAAAAACTTCATAGGTGTTGAGTTATTCAAAGATTCACCGTCTTTACAGTGTGTACCAGCAGAGAGATGAGGTACTCTGACCAAAACCATTCTTTGAACCAGCCTTTCAACATGTTTATTTTTGCTGGTCTGGTGTTCCTGTAGCCAGCCTCAAGTGGACTCTGAAAGTGAGTTTTCAGCACTTGCACACGGGGGGGCTGTCACTTGATTTCAGGTGATAAACATCATGAACATTGATTTGTTAATTAACCCAGTGCAGATGTTTCTTTAAGGCCTTTGATGAAGAGATCTGATTTGAAATCCCTCTACTGAAACAGACGGACTCCTCTTTGTGTATCTGTGCTTGTTAAGAAAAAAAAAAAAAAAAAAACTCAGAAAACATACTCTCTCGCTGTTTCAACAGACACATTCTGATGTATTTATTTTCTTGCAGAGCCAAAACATTTGGTGAGCACTGCTGTCTTCCAATCTGTTCCAATTTTCAATTCATCACCTTCCTCATTTTGATACGGATGGAGAGATGTAGCAGTTTTAAATGTTTGCAAATTCTTTGTCACACAGGAGGATTTTGTCAGACTGTCTGAAAATGATGATGCCTTTTCCTGATTACTGGAATAGCTGATAACAGAAGCTGATTGCATTCACACAAAGAGGAAGCTAAACTGATTAATTCATAGAGAAAAAAAAAAACAAAAAACAAGAGAAAATGACCTTATGTGATGAATCTGTGTTCTGAATGAAAACGTTTATAATGCATCACCATGAAAGCCTTTGAAAAACTTCAGTTCTATTCATTTTGAACTTATATCAGGACATGCAAAAAGCAATGACTCTAAATCACAGCAGACTTTGTATATGTTGTGGGAGACTGATAACTCAATAAAACGTGTTGTTTGGAGACAGAGGGCTTTTGGGCAGTAACATCCTTGTTTCTGTTTATTTGTGCACAACATTTGTCAGGCATGAAAGCCGACTTTTATTCCTTAACTTTCAGAGAAACTGAGACATTATGTAATAGTTGTGTTTTAACATGCGCTCAGCCTCCAGAGATCTTTACACTGCTGCTATGACAGGAAAAACAGTCAGCTCTACAACAGTGGAGATTTTCAGGTTTCAGCTTTAGCAGAAGTATTTAAAGTTCCTATGAAGATTAAAAAATCACAATCATGCATGTAAAGCATGTTAAAACCTACTTTAAGACATTATATAAGCCTGCATACATGGCAGTCAACTCCCTCTTGAGTTTGTTTCCATATTTTTTTGGATGATCTGTCATGTCACAGTTTCAATATGGGGCCAAACAATATCCAACCACAGTCTGTATCCAAACAGTCTGTTTGTGATGATTGGATGTAGATCTGAAGGTGTATGACCCCATGATGTGCATTTAAAGCATTTTCAAGGCAGTCCACTGGTTCCTGTAGTTACTGTGTTATCTCTTAGTGTTTCCTGGCAGAAAACAGTCTTTACCATCCCTCCTGAACATGATGATAAAAAATAATGTGACTGTCTGAGTGGATTACTCACGAGGTCACAGGAAGTGTAGTTTGAATCTGGAGAGGGTGATTCTGAACAAGCATATAAATACATTATAAAATAACAAAAGGACACATTCACCCACTCTTTATATGCACATAAATGAGTACACACACACACACAAACACACGCACACACACACACTCCCAGCAACACTCTAACAAAGGCACACACTTTCAGCAGGGTAAAAATAAAATCTGTAGGAGGGATCCGTGTCTGAAAACATTATTTTGGGTTCTACATCAAATCTAAACAAAAATAACACCAGCACAAGCTGTAAGCAGAACATACTACCAGTTTTTGATGTGCATGTGAGAGCGGTTTGAGTGACTGCAATATGTATGTCTGTTTATATCATACACAGATTTGCATTTGTTTACCCCGTCAGTCCTCTGAAATCTGTCTCGTCTGTTGGTGCTGTAAGCTTTTTCAGCTACACAGAATCTGTTGCACGACATCTCTGAAATGAAATGAAAACACACCTTGCACATCAGCTTTTTGAAGCCATCTGTTAATTTCTTTACCTTAAAATCACCAAAAAGTCTCCATAGAAAAATGAATAACCCACACTTATAGATCCAGTGAACACATCAATGAGACTGCACTGTATATTTATGTTAAAGTGGTCCATAAAACTGTAAAAATAAACATGGTTTGGAAGGTTTGGTTTGTTTAAAATCACTGGCCCTTATTCATCAATCTCTTGTTGATTTATGAAACGTGTACCAATCACTGCCTACACCTGATCAGCTGTTGATAAATTTGGCGGCTAATAACAATCATCATTGTCATACCATACGCCTGAATATTCACAGTCCATTGGCCTCACCCACATAATTTAATACACAGAGGGACACAATACAGAAAAAAGGAACTTCTCTGAGCTGGAGATTTACACCACAGCAACAATACAATCCTTAGTTAACCAGGTAAAAGCCTTGTTGAGACAGTACATTCACAGTTGGCAGTACATTCACACACGCTCAGGTAAAAAAGAAATATGAGATGCAATAAAAATTCAGTTAAAATTACCCGAATGCACTGCTGTGTAATTTCTTAAATGACAATAAAAGGAAGTCAAAGTGGAAGTCTTAATGAAGCTGTGTTGTTTGACAGTGTAAAAGAAGTGTTAAAGAGAGTCACAAAAAAAAACCACACATCTAAAGGGAAATCACTTCAGCAGTCAACAATGTGTGTGCAGCATGTGTCAAACCAAAGTCCAGCTGAGTTTGACATTTAATTTATTCATCATTCTATTATTTGATTTCACTTCCAGAAGCCCTAATATAATTGATTTACATTCAGTTGTGGTCTGTAAGTTTCTCACTCCACACGGGTGGAGCCAAGTGGTCAAAGTCCATGACTGAAAATGAGGTCATCAGTGCCCAAATCAGTTCATTTTAAATGTCACTCCTTGGTGATCTCCCAGGGACAACACAAATCCATTTTTGACACACAAACCTTAAAGTCCCTATGCTGACACCAAGCTAGCCAGCAGTGAGAAGCAAGACCTGTTTTTCTCTACTGTGAAAAGAAAAAGGACGTCAGAGCAGAAGAAAGCTAAACAGGAGAGAGAGATCGAGCACAGGCTAAAACCAGTGGTGTGCATTTCACACCGAGGCCTTCAGTAGTGCTCCGTCTGAATGAATCCACCACCCAACAACTTTATGCCTGCAGAAACCATCTAAATATGCAGAAAGTCATTATAAAGGGCTGTTGCATCACAGATAGATAACTCGTGTCGGAGAATAAATGCCTTTACTGAAGACACAAACCCAGGGTGAACAAGTCTCATTCTACTGCAGCTACAGCTGAGATATAAAAAAGCATCAACAGGCATCTTTTTTGTTTTTGTTTTTTCTAAATCAGTCAACACAAATTCTTTGCATTTTTTTATTGGAAGCACATTGTATTAGAATTCTAAGAATGACCTTACTGGATTTCTTTTATTGAATAAGGTTTTATGATATACACTGTGTGCAATTTTATCATTTTCAATGGATCTACACCTTTGGAGAAGTAGTAAGCTATAACGGCTCCTCTACGTGCTTGACTTCTCAAAATAAGGTCTTCAAACTGGAGGCAAAGGGTCTTTTCCAGGACTGCTGCGTTATGTTTCATCAGTTACACAAGCAGCAGCCGTCAGATGTAGCTGGCTGACTACAAAAGGAAGACAGTTAAATAACCATGGCTGGGCCTGTTGAAAGTGAAGTGCTGGTGTACATACACTCTTGACTGTACCTTGGTAAGGTATCTGCCCCAGTCAAGGGCCTTCTTCAGCAGACAGCATCACTACTGTACTCCCCACTTCTCTCTCACCCACCAGTGATACAGAGCAAAGGGGACCATGAGGGCCCTCTCTGAAACAATGGAGAACAGAATATGGCTGTAGACACAGAGTCTGCAGAAATCCATGCTCCTGGAGTCTTTTTGTGTGAATTCCAGACTTTTGAAGGGAGAGTAAGGGAAAAACCAAGAGACAGGAGGACTAGAGGAAGTAGAGTAAGTCAGAGATGATATGTGGGTCATGACTCTCTGGTTTCCTGTAAATCTGTCTCTTCCTCTTCATTACTCACATGACCTGACCTGACTGGTTGCTTCAACCAGACTCTGCACACCCTGACTGGATGGATGAGCAACTAATTGACTGAGTAACTGATGGATGGGTGTCTGATCCAGCATCTGTACGGCTTTATTCTGGGTGGATGGATGATGTTGATGGATGATAGATTGATGAATGGGAATGCATGGATTAACGGATGGTAGAGGAGTGCAGGCAAAGACAACTGCAGTCTGTGAATGTGTGTGCGTGTGTGTGTGCGTGTGCGTGTGTGTGTGTGTGTTTTATATGACATGTTAGAGTGCTGGAATTAGAACTGCTTTGTTTTCAGGTATTTTGAATCAAAAGGCAGCACAGGAACTTTGTGAATGACAACAAGATCAGCGGGAAATAAAGGAAGACATTAGAGTGACTCCTTGTCTGAGCAGCATAAAAGCAGCAGCTGGGAGTTGTCCATCACTGTCTTTGCAAAATTCACACTGCTGTGCATCTAAAAGAGTTCACAGCTTCGCTCACATCATGTAGGGTGAAAAAGAGAAAGAAAAGGCTGCAGGTATAAAAAAGGCCTCTACAGCTGCAGGCTTTTTCACATGAACTGTGACTGACGCTGTCTTTGTAAACAGCTGCTGAGGTAGATGTGCATCCCAGGGTTTGCTGAAGTTGCCAATCAAGCTCAAGTGAAAACTTTTCTTTTATGGAATGAGAAAAAAAAATACTTTAAATTGAGGAAACTTTTCATTTTCTTTTAATATTCAAAGAGGGAAAAAAACAAAAAAACAGAGCATCAAAAACCAGGAGCCAGCTCCTGAGTTGTTCTGTGACTAAATGCTTTTTTTACTTATTGTGTGACCCTGCAGTGAAACGATGACCTTTGTTACGTAAGTTAATATTATGCTTTCATGGCAGGCAGAGGAGACTGACCTCTAACAGGTGTTTCATTGTTTCACCCTGAAGTAACTGACAGAGAATATGCAAGACCATAATCAGCACCTGAAGATGCACATGTCACATTAAAATCCCTGTGAGGACATTCTAAGTGACCTTGAAAAAGTCTCATATATATTTATATACCCTGAGCCCTTCTTGCGATCCGAACTCCCAGTGTTTATGAATTTCTTTCTGTTGAAGTCTGAAGTTCCACAGAATCTTGACATCGATTTGAGAGAGGTCATACTCCTGTCCGCCATCCAGGAGAAACTTGTGGAGATTGCCAGCTGAAACGCGCGGCTCCTTTTCAAGTTTAACTTTCATATAAGGCTTCAGATACTTCTTATGATCAGAATTCATTTTGGGTTGCAAAGGAAGTACTAATGTCATAGACAAACATTTTTATCTAGAATGCAATATAACCACATGACATGTACACAAATCCAATTTCTACCAGAGTGAAGAAAATGTGCATTCAAATTTAAAGTTATTATGCAATAAGTCCTGAAATATTCCATTCTGAATGCTGCTGGATCACCCTTTATTTCTCTGTATCTGTGTTTTGGTCGACCAGGACCAGATTGATTTACAACGAGTAGAGGTCCCCATGACAACACCAGCTGACAAAGCTTAGTAGTGAGAAGAGAGATCTGTGTTGTTCTTGAATTTCTTGGATGTATTTACTCAGAACAGTCAGTGATGGTGCTCATGGGAAACTGAGTCTTTATCCTAGCTTTTCTGGATAGTCCTCACAGCCCCTTTAATAGTAAACCAAATTATGATGTACACTGATTTCTGCACTCGAATCAACGCCAGTTTCTACACCATATAGAATAGAATTGAACTGAATAGAATAGAATAGAATAGAATAGAAAAATAAATTTAATTGATTTTAATTGAATTGAATTGATTCAAATTGAATTGAATTGAATTGATTCAAATTGAATTAAATTGAATTGAATTGAATTGAATTGAATTGAATTGAATTGAATTGAATTGAATTTATTTGAATAGAACTCTAGGAGGGGTTGGTGTTTTCCCTGGTTTACTCTAATTTCTACCAAAGTGAAGAAATTGTACATTCAAGTTTAAAGTTATTATGCAATAAATCCTGAAATATTCCATTCTGAATGCTGCTGGATCACCCTTTTTTTCTCAGTATCTGTGTTTGGGTCGACCAGGACCAGATTGATTTACAACGAGTAGAGGTCCCCATGACAACACCAGCTGACAAAGCTTAGTAGTGAGAAGAGAGATCTGTGTTTTTCTTGAATTTCTTGGATTTATTTACTCAGAACAGTCAGTGATGGTGCTCATGGGAAACTGAGTCTTTATCCTAGCTTTTCTGGATAGTCCTCACAGCCCCTTTAATAGTAAACCAAATTATGATGTACACTGATTTCTGCACTCAAAATCAACGCCAGTTTCTACACCGGATAGAATAGAATAGAATAGAATAGAATAGAATAGAATAGAATAGAATAGAATAGAATAGAATGGAATAGAAAAAAAATAAATTGAATTGAATTGAATTGAATTGAATTGAATTGAATTGAATTGAATTGATCTGAATAGAACACTAGGATTGGTTGGTGTTTTCCTAGGTTTACTCCTGCTGTAGACAGCAGATATTTTTCACTTTCATTTCATTTTAAGAACACATCATGTATTGATTAAAATCAGGACATAAAGATCATTGTAACCAGGAATCTCTCCATGAATGGAGAAGAAGCTGCTCCAGAGTGCAATTTGATTCATGGTGCAGAAAGCACCGGTGCTTTTGGGACAATATCTTCCTGATGTTAATTTTTGCTTTTAAAGATGCTGATTGGCCCCACACATCCTTCCATGCAGCATCTTAAAAAGGGACACTCTCTCCACGTCCGTGTGAGGAAGATTTCACAGGAGGAGTTCTGTCTGGTCAGCCTCGGGGACTTCAGGGCCTCGTTCCATGAGGATGTTTTCCACCTTGATGATTTCTTCCTTTTTGGTGAAAGCCTTTTTTTCATCTGAAGCCTCTAGGCTGCCTCACTCTCCTCCTGTACATACTCCATGAGGTCATTAGATGTGTCTGGATGCTCAGGACCAGGATAAGCTCCTAGTCCAGATCATAAAAGTCCAGGAGGCAAACTGATGCAGACTTGCCCTCTGCTCCTGCTTCTCTTCCTCCAGTCCTCAGTATCACAGCCACCTCCAAAGGGAGCACCCTGCTCTTTACAGAGACCCCTTCATGGATTATTCAGTCCCCATGGAGGAAGTTGTCTTCTCTTCTCAGACCAGCACAGACAGACCCAAAGTTCCCTTCACCCAGTGGACCCAGTTGTTGATATCTTGCCTCAGACTCCAGTCTGCTGGTTTCCTCCTTTTGAGTGGCACTGTTAGTTTCTTGAGGATGATACGGTGTCTTCTTGCTTCCTTTTCTTGGCTGGTGTGTGTTCTCCCTTAGAGGCTTGTCTCTCTTTTTTTTTTCCCTTTTACAACCAGACTCCCCTTGGGGGGGTCAGGTGCAAAGGTCCTCTGCCTCTTTCTGGTTTCCTCTTGCTCATCGGGGAGTTTCCTCTATGTGGCCCCTGTGCCTGCAGAGATGATGCTGAAGCTGCTGCATTCTCAAAGATGGGTTGACAGTATTGATGGATGTGTTAAAAATGTTTGTCAGGAGGCAGAAAATAAGCAAAGCAAAACAGTTTGTGCATAACACAGCCTCACTGATATGCTGTAGACTTGAACGATTCCTATTTCATATTCAGCACAGTTACAGTAAAGAGCTGCTTTACAGACATTTAGACTGCATTGGAAGGAGCATACAGGGACAGGGCTGTTAGTGGGACCTTTCAGCAGAGAATATCTGGGAATTAAAACACTAAAAGAGGATGAGATGAGGCGTGGAGCACACTGCACATGTCCTCCCTTCCTTCATCTCTTTCTTTTCCTTCTGCTGCAAGCTTTCATTCTCTCTCTCTCTCTCTCTCTCTCTCACTGACTCCCTTTGTTTCTCTAAGTTCATAGAGTCAGACAGTCATGAGAGTATCAGCCTATAAACAAAGAAAAACACCATCGTGACCCAATGGGCAGCAAGGCTCACAAGACTGCTGGACTGTTCTGTGTTAAGACTCACGTGTCCGTGATCTAAAGTGACCATCAAACTTATTCACAGCAGAAAACAGGAACACAATAATTGCTGGAAAAGCATCTTTTTAAATTACAACAACATCACAATTTAGTCCCCAATTCATGAATTATGCTCATGTTGTAAAAGGCAAATACCCAGCTAAGAACCTTTGTGGTGGTAGTGGTTACTGAAGCATCCAGTTTATGCACATTCATAGACTGAGCCTCCAATATTCTTCTACCATACAAATATAATAACCTGACAGTTATTACATCAGTGCCGGGCACTAGGCCATGCTTCGTAGCATTCTAGTCAATCATTGTGTTCACATATCGTACACTGCTGTCCGTCTCAGGTGCGAGCCGACAACTGTGGTACATCTCTGCTCTCATACACTGCAAGTCTGTTTTACACTGCAGACAGGTGTCAATCTCTGCAGAGCAGATCGAACCAAACAGGAAAACAGACAACAAAATGAACAGAGTGACTGGTTGATTTCAAAATAAAGCACCACGTTCTGATTGTAAATCTTATCCTTGTATATTAAAACTACGTCACAGTGCCAGAAGTCATCAGCAGGTCAGAGAGACCCAGAGGTAATCCGACACCATGGAGGAAGAAAAGTTTATCTTGGAGGTTAACCCTCTCCAGGCAGGCGTTGCAGATTTGCAACAGCTAAATGCTAGTTAGATAAATACTCCATATCCATATTTAATTAGCCTTTTTTTTACTCAGAAGTACCACTGCAGGACTTAGTTGTGCATTAGCAACAAAAAATTTTCCACTATCCCACCAATTGGCAGAGCTATGTCACTTTGAACATGGCTGCCTCCTTGGTTTCCCTGACACAGATCTTCAAGCCATCAATTTCATGTAAGTTTCACTACTAACCTCCATTAATTTGAAACCAAAACTGCATAAGATGAATCCTGAGTATATATAGATACAGTACATGCCAATTAGTAGATTTTATCTCCTCTGGGTTTTACCCCAGGGGTAGCTTTATTTCAATGTTGCAGATTTGCAACGTGGAGCCGGACAGGTACCAATGAATGCCACATGCTTTATCTGCTACTTTGCCCTTTATTTTGAGCAATAGTTTAAACAAAGGTTTTTTATACTACCACCAGTGTTGACTTATTACTCTGAGGTGTCATTGAGAGTATATCCTATGGAAAATGAAATAATTTGGAGTGAAGTTACAACTTATCAGAGGGAGATTTGATCAAAAGCAGTGGCATAAAATAATGTGCATTTGACTGTCAGATGAGGAACACTCATGTAGCCTAAATTCCATGGCACATATATTAGTATAGATCTTTGACTGAAAGCTTTTTTTTTGGTGAACTCTCTTAAAGAATACTCTCTTTCTAAGATTTGTGGTGCGCTATGGCAAGCCGAAAAAGATTTTATTCTCTCAGGGAAGCTGTTGAGATGGTTTGCCTTCCTGATGGGGCTTTATCTGACGCAGAATCCATTCCAGATGATGAAATTGGCGATCCAGATTTCAAGGAAACTCCTGAAGCATACGAGTCTGACTCCAGCATTGATGATGATGAGCCACTGGCAGCAATAGCAATGGATCGCTGCGCCATTGGTTGCCGTCAGACTAGATCGAGTTGATCATTTTCCTGACCATGCTGATAAACGTGGACGATGCAGACTGTGCAAGAAAGGCTACACACAAATGGCCTGCCTGAAGAGCAAAGTCCTTCTGTGTTTTACCAAGGACAAAAATTGTTTCTTGGAGTACCACACAAAAAAGTGACTTTCAGACATGTTTCATGCAAAGGGACTAACATTTATTTCTAAGGTTGTTATCCTGTCACATTAAAGCACTGTATAACATTGTTTTGAAAGTTATAAATAAATAAAGTTAGCGTTCATATTATCTTTAGTCTTCAGTGTTAATTTAACATTCCGGGCCAATGTTGCGAATCTGCAACATCCCAAAATGCATTGCACGTAAAGGTCTCTCTAAAAAAAATGTCAGAATTGTATATTATTACCCCATAGGATAATTTTACCCAAATATCAGATTTTTCCTGTTACTAAAACTTAATTTGAGCCTGAGAGGGTTTTCATAATTCTGTATGACACGACAAATCCTTTGTCTAAGGACACCAACAGAAAGGAGAAGGCATAGAATGAAGTTGCAGAAGTTTTGGGAGAGTTTAACTAATGATCTTGTAATCTTGTGTATCTGTCCCTGAAGTGCACTGCACTGCACTTCACCCCAGAGAAAGATCCAGTGTGAAAGGTCACGTGCTGTCCAGCAGAACAAAACCACTGCACTGACAGACTGCAGCATGCATGGAGTGTGCGTGAATTGGGGGATAGTATTGCTGTACAGTAGCTGTACTCATAATTCATCACAGAAGGTAAATGCAAACTGAGTGCTGCCTGTAATAAACAGAAGAAGAAGACCAACAACATTTGTGTTGTGCATTATGAAAACAGTCTGCGAGTGGTATGGCCTGTTTGAATTCAAGAAATTTTTTCATGAATCAGTAGAACATCAGGCATACTGCAGATTCTGCTCTTTTTCACATGATGCATTCCACATTTCAGCCTAAAGAGTACATACACTTTCTACCTACACCAGTTGCTTTAGGAAAACAGCCTAAGTATGTAAAGTAATGACTGATGTGACGTCTTCTGGCTGTCTCTTGTATATAAAACTATGCAAACCTTCACTGTGTGTCCATCAGGTCATGGTAGAAATACATGTTCTAAGTATGTGCAGGATGTCACACTTCCTAAGTGTCTGACTTCCAGGTCGTTGGTATTTTGTGTACAGCATCACTAAGGCTCTGATGTGAAACAGCTGATATCCACCGCAGAAAACAACCAGCCTAAAGTACCCTGGGTTAATTTCAATCATACCGATGATCCTTTTTTTTTTTTTTTTTTTTTTTTTTGTGAATAGCCTTCTGAAGTCAAGTTATCAGGATGTTTAAAAAGTGTGGAAGCAGAGTTCATGAAGCTACAGGGAAAATGAAATGAGATATCAGACATCCCTGTGGAGCCTCCCGTGGCTAACAAGCCTCTGTTCTGACATATGATCCACTGAAGCAGACCCTCCGTGCTAAATTGAACAGAAAGTCTTTGATCCAGACAATGAGACATCTGTTAACATCCACTTTATGCTGTCTGTCACTAAGGCCTTGATTCTTTTCTTCATTTAAAAGATAAAGTTAGAATTGAGGATGAAACTCTAGCAGAGGTTTTCTCTATCAGTGGATGCTGTGCACAGAGGTGAGCCCACTCTGTTATAATCACATTCAGCCAGCCACACCATCACCTTCTTTCCAGTCAGCTCATTTGTTGTCACTCATACACAGACCAGACTATTTGTTGTTAAAGAAAAGTTAGACTTAGATTTTGATTCCCTTTTCTGCTCTGGTCTTTATTGAGTTTAGTCTTTATTGAGTCTTTTTGTTTTTGATCTTTGTTTTCTCATTGTGCCTGCCTAAATAAAGCAGTTAGGTTTGTGAAAATTAAACCAGATTTAAGGGCAGACTGAGGCTGAGCAGTAATTAGTCTTCATCATCACTGTTTACCCTCTGATGTTACAGCAGTGTCTCCCTGTCTGCATTTGTTTTCTAAATGTTTCATGAATTTGCAGAGTATTAGACACATCATGCTTTCACTTTAGTGGAGCCATGTAGCTTTCTTCCTGTAGCAGTGAAGGTGGTTCAGAGTCACAGGTGCACACACAGCAGAGAGTCCACAGCTGGAAGGATGAAATGTACACTTTGTGTTGTGCTTGAATGTTGAATCACATATTGTCACAGTGCTGCACACAGAATTACTATTAAGACTTGATAACACTATTATTATTATTATTATTATTATTATTATTATTATTATTATTATTATTATTGTTATTATTGTTATTATTGTTATTATTGTTATAATAATAATAATAATAATAATAATAATAATAATAATAATAATAATTATTATTATTATTATTATTATTATTATTATTATTATTATTATTATTATTATTATTATTATTATTATTATTATTATTATTATTAAGTTTGAAACTGATCCGCTGTTTGTCTTGTTTCTGTGAAACATTCCAACACTTTTTTTTTTCTTAGTTATAACAGAAAGCTGAAAGGGAGACCAATAAAAAAATGTAACACCTGTCTGTCAAAAAGTACCATGGAGACAGTGAGGCAGTTAACCAGAAGTGTAGTGCAAAATTTGCTGCTCTTTCTGACTTAAAATATAAATAAATAAATAAATAAATAAATAAATAAATAAATAAATAAATAAATAAATAAATAAATATTCAACATGTTAACTCTTGCACCAGGCATTGGAAGTAAAGTTGAGAAATGGTTCATGCCAAGCAGTGTTTAACCAATGGATATTTGTTTGGACTTTATATGTAATTGCCAGTTTAATACGTCATAGCTAGGTTATAATAAAACTAGATTATAATTACAATAAAACTCCCTGCGGTGTCCCAAGAAAGTTTTTTTTCCCTTTAATTTTTTATTTTTCTCTTTACTTGTTGCCAACCCGTCTTTCACCTACAAAAGGTTAAATGCTAATTAAAATTACAAGACAAAAACAGTGTTCACAGGATGTTGAGCCTCTGTGTGTCTGCCCTGGCGGCAGTTAATTCAGCACACCATCCCTGCAGCCTCCTTCAGTGTGCACTCCTCTCAAAGCACAGCACAGCTGGGCTGTAAGTTCAACAAGGATTAGACAAAAGCTTCAGACTGAACTGTAGCAGGTGAGCCTGTGGTCTCTGTAACATGCAGTCTGTGTTACACACAGACAGGTGTCCAGGCCCCTCCTCCATGTGAGCACAAACCACCTTTAACCGCTCACAGGAAACACTGCAGGACTAATGGAGGACAGCTTCTGTTAGACAGCAGAACTGTTTCCAGCAAGTTTACATTTGGATGATTTAGCTCTGCTGCATGTTCACAGTCTAAAGTAACATATAGCTGCATACTGCTTTATTTACAGTGTTACCCATGTAAGATAAATGCTTTATAGAGAGCAGAGAGAAATCCTGATCTTTGTTCACCAACGGAGGTACAGATATTCCGTTCACAGGGGCATCTCAAAGTGACAGTACACCAAAGACTGTTTGACATATGGACACAGTCTCAGAGATTTAAAGCCCATTATTGATGGAAATATTGGAATATTGGAGTTAATATGCCATATTGGAAATGCTGGACTTAACCTAGCTTCATTCATGTTTGGAAGAAGCAGGTCTTCAGCCTCTTTCAGGGCAAAACTCAGGTTTAATAACTTAGAAATTAAAAAAAATATATATTTGTAAAAAGAAATCACTGAAAAATATATAAATATCATAGGTCTCAGTGGGTGAAAAAGGTTTACAGAGAAATTTAACTGCAAGAAATATGCACAGCCAATATTCAAGTATGAGATGACACCGAACAAGCTTTCCAGGGATGTTTGAGTCTCCTGTGGAATTTCTTGTCCTTGTGTAAAAATTCTCTGGAGTATAAGAGAAAAGTATGACTGTGTTGAAAAACAGGTACAGGGGATGATTGGGGATGAATTGTCTAAACTTACCTGAAAAATAAACAAAACAAATTTGTGTCCTATAGTGGATAAAATGTTGCATTTTTGTTGTGTTACTGTAAAAACACACACCTGCCTGTAAGCAGACAGGTGTGTGTATTGGAGCTACAGATAAAACCCATTATTCTGACTTTCTGCATGCTTATAATGGAAACCTCCAGGCTATAAACTTTAATAATATTCTGAAAGCTTATGACCCTGGGCCACTCAGTTAATTAACCAAGATGAAAATCAGCTAGTTAATATTGGAAAAGTCTGCCAAAGCTAAAACAGCTTCTAGGAACTCTGCTATGCTGTATTACAACGCCAGATGACCACATGCCACATCTGTATGCCAGTGTCCTCAAACTTTGAGAGCACTTTATTCATTTTTGGGTCACTATTCAAGATCTGCATCCCTTAAGAACACTTCAGCAGCCTGTAGCCTCCACGTCAGAGCAGAAGAAAAAGCAGCACCTCAGAAAATGAGTGACTTTTCTCCAAGAAATGCAAAAACATCACAGCCACAGGAGCCCAGGTATCAGGACTGAAGCTTTTCCCGAGCAGATGATAACTCTTGTTTATGCATTCAAAGCCTGGAGGAGTGCAAAATTAATTACTTCAGCTTGGTGACCAGAAAAATGTGCAGCATGCGGTCTGAAAAGGTTGTGAGTGGAGGCGAGGGAAAGCCAGATCATCTGCTCATTCAGGTTGGCCTGACTGTCTATTCTACCTCGCCCCCAGGTGACCTCCCCAACCAGCAGATCCCATTTCTTCATTCCCCTGCTTCATGAATTCTGGCATTTCAATTCCCAGTAATTATGTGCATCCTTATATCCTCACAGGGTCTTATCCAAGAGCACCGAGCAAGTGTGTGTGTGAGACTGTGAATGAGCACACACGTATGTGCAATCTGTCTGGGGGAAGGAAGGGATTCTTCACCTGTGTGTGTGTGAGAGAGAGAGAGAGAGAGAGAGAGAGAGAGAGAGAGAGAGAGAGAGAGAGAGAGAGAGAGAGAGAGAAAGAGAGAGAGAGAGTTTTGTAGCGGTGGAGAAACAGTGTTTGGAACAATAATTACTTACAGACAAAAAGTGAGAACCGAGGGACAGAAGTCAATCTTGAGGACAGCAGACATGGATAGCTCTGAAGAACCCCTAAAAATAAATCATAGCGAGAGACTCAAATGAAGAAAAGAGGAAACAAACAAAGAAGTGAGGAAGAGAGTGTTGCAGTCAGGTTACAGACCTCAGGTTTGAGTCAAGTCTCAAGTCCTCAGTGTGAAAGTCTGAATAGAGCCAGAGTCACCAGAGATGACTCAGTCACAGCTGAGCCTCCATGACCTGAGTCCAAGTCCAGCCATGTAACATGTATCCTGAGTGCTTTATTATTCTCCAGAGGACATATCTTTCCTCTGAGGAATTCATATTTTCTGTTTGGCACAATTTAGTTACAAATCCCTTACATGTCCCAGATTATATCCCTTTAATTTGTATTTTAAGAAAAAAAAATGTCTTTGAACTAAATGAGCAATAAAAGCAATAAAACAAGTGAACTGACTTCTCTAAAGTCTGAAAGAAAGAATGGGAAATAATGTGAAATAAAGTAATTCTAAAATAGAATCAGAGGAGTCTCATTTTCTCCAAAATTACACACAGCCTCATTCTTCTTCTTCTTCTTTAAACTTAAATCCCATTTACAACCGGCATGGCTTCCACTATTCAGAAGAAAATTGACTGAGGATATTCTTATTCTTAATTTAGAGTAAGTGTTGGAATTCATGGTTATAAACACAGAGAGTAAAAGACAGAAGATGATGAAACACAGTGATAGAACAATACAACAGGTATGTTCCCTTTAACTCAAATTCATCTCCAAAAGGAAAATCTTCCAGTTATGAGTCTCTAAAATATGATGCAGCTAAGACTGTTAAATTTCACAGCTAACAGAACAGAATGACAGTTACACCTCAGAATAAGAGGAGGGGCAGACTGAGAGGCCAGATAATGATTGAACACCATTGAATCCAGTTTCCTGCTCTGCATTCAAATGCTGATGTGAAATCCATCACTTTGTTCAAATGAGTTATCAAGGAAGACGAATGTGGGGGAAAAAGAAAACACTGGAACAGATCTTAGAAAGAAAAATCAGACATTTGTAAGGCATCGTAGCTCTATCACTACTTCCTGTACGTCGTTGTAATCAGTAGTGATATTATTTGTCACAGCAGTGTGTAACTTCCTCTGTGATCCTCGCCCATGAACTCGTTTTACCCAGAGCCACAGAAGCCCACTCTTGCTTCTTGTTAGTGCTTTGTTCTGGGTTTGCTGAAGGTCAGCTGGGATAGTGACAGATTATTTGACATTATGAAGAAACATTTCTTCTTTTTAACGGTGTCAAAATTAGACGAGGCTCACAGCAGACCCAGGCTGGCGGCTCAAGTAAACATGACCCCATCACACATCGTACCTTTTCTTAATGCTTTTAAGTACTGCTATAAGATGATCATGCAATATCTGGGAGCTAAGTTTAGACTCTGTGGAAGATTCAACATAATGCCCCATTCAGGCTGACACTGAATGAGTTATTACAACTAAAAACCTTCGGATTCACAGATGCTCTGGCAGGTGGTCAGCTTTTCTTTAACGTGTCTATGACTCAATTCACACAACAACTTTTACTCTTATTAGAGTCACAATAAACTCAAAATATAAACAACAACAACAACAAAAGACCTTTTGAAAACAGGAAGTGTAATCTTACAGACCCTCAAAACCAGTGGCGGCTGCTGGTCAGTCAAGGAGGGGAAGCTCAATTTTTTTCTGGCCTACATCATAAATTTCTTTATTTATTTAAACGTAAATTCTGCCCTCCGTTCCTTTTCAAGGAAAAGAGAGTGAATCTTTAAACACAACGCTCGTCGTTTTTAAGAAAGGTAAACTTGCTGGGGATCGATAAAGCCTCTGGATCAGTCCAGAACAACTGAATGTAGAAGTTACAAAGTCTGCGGTAGAGTTTTACTTCAAGATCGCTGATTGGCTCATTTCACTGTCAATCAAAAAAGGGATTCAGCCTCAGAAAGATTATTCAATCATCATGCAGAAGCTGAGCGTCCAGGCCAGCCCACTGCCTCATAGACCCCCAGAGACGCTGAGCGTCCGATGGGCGGGACAAAGCCCAGCGTTTATCCAATGACCGTCCAGTTTCCACAGTGGAACAACCCACTCTACCCTACACTGTTGAAGTCTGAAGACGCTCAGCGTCCGACTGTGTTAAAGCGCTCAGATGCTGCGGGGATGAATGAGAAGGAAGTGGCACCAGTTACCTGTGATAAGTAGCTGATTCAGAACAAAAGATGAAGGTATTCTAGCGCATATTTAGCCAATGAAATGTACACACATCAGGACATATCAACACTTTTTTTGGGGACATTTTAGGGGAAGCTGAGCTTCCCTTGCAGTCTTAGAGCAATCGCCACTGCTCAAAACCATGTTTCTTAAAACCTAATCATGAACAGTGACTTGTGGTCAGATCAGAGCTGACCACATCCTTTAGAGATAAGACAACGTGTACATTCTAGGTTCACTTTTAAAGCAGGATACAGTTGTTTAAGTTACACATGGTTGTTGAAGCTCTGTGATCTTTGCTTATTTCATACACCATGCTTTTTTCTTGAAGTCAAAATGAAGACCTTTTCCAGCCATCATCCTCAGGCCACTGGTAATCCACTAAGTGAAACACATCTGAAGCCCTGACGTAAACCTCAACGTTACATCAATTAAACCTGCTCGCTGGTTAGCTTCGAGAGCTTTAAGTGGCAAACACTGCTTCAGTAAAACAAACAAAAACCAAAAAGCAAACACGATAGCAGTTAGCAAATGAGAAAACATGCTGCTGAAACCAGCTGGAACAGCCACACAGGCACCAAGTGGATTTTAAAAACACAAATAATGCAAAGCAAAAAAAAACAGAAAATCCTAAAACATCTGCAAAAGAAAGCAACGCTTCAGGTTGGGGCTTTAAAACAGAAGTGCTACAGGTCTGTAGGGGGCGGTGTAAGAGGCATGCATTGTTTCTGAAGTTGACTTCTCATTTCTCTTGATGATCGTTTAGCTTTTAAAGCTCATCTTCCCCTGTTGACTGCTGTAAAACAGCACTTTGTGTAAATGTTTGAGTGTGTGTGTGTTTGTTTGTGTGTTTGTTTGTGGTGCTTCTGCTGTGTGTGTTTGCAAGCTGTGCCACTTGTGGTTCCACAGCCCTGTACTGTAACATGTTATTTCACTCTGGGACATCGTCTCAGGTTGTTATGTGGAAGTACAAAGGTGTAGCCAGTAATGGTAGCAAAACGCTGTTTCAGGGCTGTTGCAGGATTGTTAGAGGCTATCGAGAGACGTCTTAGGGTTTGTCGAAGAAACCTGCCCAAGCCTGTTTCAAGATACCCAACAGAACCCAACCTTTGAGTCTTTGAACTTAATCCTTTGATGAGCATGTAAATTTCATCAACAGGATGGCAAAATGTTCTCCTCATAATTTCTGTAAACAAACTGTGATTGGTTCTGCAGCGTGTACAGTTAACAGTGATGATGAGAGCAACAGATTGAGTGACTGCAGGAACACAGGCAGACAGGGAAAAGCAAAGTGGCAGTCAAAAAGACAGACAGGAAGTTAAAAAGGACAGCACCTCTCAGTGATTTTCAGTCCTCCTCAGGTGTATAATTAGGACCATCTGCCATAACTTTAAAAACACTGTGTGTGTGAGTGTGTGTTTGTTTGCATGTGTGTTTCCTTAGCTAATTATGATAGTTGCAGGGTTTGTGCAACTGCATGTGAGTCCACACGTATACCTGTGTGATTCACTACACTCTGCTAATGATGACTTTGATGTCACACACACACATGCACACACGCACACACACAAATAAAACTCAAAGGCAGCAGCCCTGATGACAAACTTGGTCTGTAACTTCCCACACAGGCACCGTCAGCTTTAACAAGCCGAGATAATCAACTCGGCTCAACTTTGTCTGCAAACAGAACCAGTTTGGTTTCCTGTTGGTATTTCTGTGCTCAATGGAAAAGCAGATTCTCTGTGCCACATTAAACAAAAACACAAGACACTGAGCTGTAAAAAGAGTCAGAAAATATCATCAGAAATCATGATATGAATTTGGAAACTTAATTTGTCTGTTTACATGTTAATGAACACCTCTGCAGTACAGTTTATACTGAGTTAGTTAGAGTTGTTTATTTTATTGGCTTTATTTTTTGAAGGCTTTGTGGTTTCCTTCTAAAAACAATGAAACCATGTGAACAAACTTCTCAATAACTCCATAACAAGGTAACTTGATATTTTGTGTAAATGTTGCAGTGTCCATTGGGATTTAGTTTAATTCAGACAATCCTCCAGTGTTCAGTTTATCTATGATGGCATTGTACTGCCAAATTTGAGAGCAAATGTGTGATCCACATGCACAGCTGCAGAGGAGCCGTGCACGCATGTCAAACATTAGAGCGAGCAAATTACATTTGTGAGAGCTTCCACAGCGCTCGCGTGCAGATTATCTGTGTTCGCACAAACAATTCGGTGGATCCTGAACGTACAGCCACTGTCATCGCTCTCCTGGTCGTAAGACTTTCACCTGCCCGCTCGAGAGTGGATTTTCTTTTTGGCAGTAAGTGGGCGGACCCAGTTGTAATCATAACCCTAAATGTAACTGGTTGCTGGTAACTGCAAATCCACCACAGAGGTGCAGGTTATGGTGTTTTCTTTGTTTTTGTTTTTTTGTTGTTTTTTTTTTGCAGTTGACTTTGAAACCTTGAATAAAAGACAGTTGGGTCATTCTATGAAACATTAAGGATGAAATAAAAATATTCTGTAAACTACAGCTGACTGCATTTCGTCTGCTTCTTCAGTCAGACAACACAAATCTAATTCACAAGACATTTCAGTGTCACTGAAACACACACACACACACACACACACACACACATACACACACACACACACACACAGGCTCAAGCAGTGTTGTTGAAGTGCAGTGTCAGCACGTGTGACATGTCCATAACTAAAGGAGGACAGCCTGGTGACGTGTGTGTGTGTGTGTGTGTGTGTGTGTGTGTGTGTGTGTGTGTGTGTGTGTGTGTGTGTGTGTGTGCTTATCATTTGTTTGGGTTCTTTTGTTGCTTACCTAAAGACTGCTGACGCTTCATTAGGCATCCTCTGCCTTCTGAATGTGTTCATGTGTTTGTGAGCGTGAATGACAACTGCTGTGTCTGTAATAACAAGATAATGGCTGAGCGAAAACAAATTAATCAGAAAACACTTCCATGTGCAGAGGAAGGCTCAGGAAAGGGTAAAAATAAATAAATAAATATATAAAAAAATGCACATGGAAGGAAGGACAGCGGGGGGCAGGAAGATGGAGAGACATGAGACAGAGGAAGAAATGTGTTAAGAGTGAGAGAGAGAGAGATAATGGACACTGAGTGATCATTACTGCATCCATAAATGTAAAGCAGTGCAGTTAGTGTAGTGAGCCATCACCCATACTGATGTTAATGCTGAGTGCTTCAGTCATGCTAATTCAATTGCACTGACGGCCATGACAGAGTCGTAGATGCAGATGACATTATCCTTATAACGGAATCAGCTGACATCTTCCAGGGCTCATGAACACCTTTCCTTTACATTTAATAATGACAGATAGCAACAGATTTGTATTCAAAGCTCAACCCAAAAATGTCTGCACCAAATATATTTAAACACCTACCAGTTACTCTGAAGTTTTTATGGTGATTCAATGCCTGGCTGTCAATGATGAGGCCATTAACAAAGTACTTTACAAGATGGGAGGGGAATAAAAGACTGTCCTGAAGTTCAGATCAGCCATGTTTCTTGATGGCACAGCAGTCCATCTATGTGATGGCTTCCATTAAGAGAGTCATCAAACATCATTCATTTATGTTAAAACAAAATTAAACAAAGATGGGGACTGATGTCGTATGTCTGCCTTACAATGAATGCTAGATGGATTGTTGAGGCACCCACAGAGAGTCTTTGAGAGTTATCTATCAAGAGTGAGTGTATTACCTGAGAACGATAGTCGTCATTCACTCTGAGGCTCATTAATTCATTAACTGTACCCCCCCCCCCCCACACACACACACACACAAAAGATTAGAAAACTTTTTCTTTATAAAGAAAAGAAGAAACTTCAAATTGTAGCTCTTTGTGTGGTTTGGTTGGTCTGAGTAGAAGCTGTCTGCCAGCAGCAGGCTGAGGACACAGGGCCACACACATCAGGCCAGTGAACAGGTGTTTAATGGAGTCTGTACAAATACACTCAGACCTCTGCACTCACACCTATTTATCACACACACACATACACACACACACAGTACACACTAACTGAGGGTGAGACCGAGACCTGTCCATGACATCTATCCATCATCTCTCTCAGATACACGTGATACACAGATACAAACACACACACACACACACACACACACACACACACACACACACACACACACACATTTAGTGTGCATGTGTTTCACAGTAATGAACAACAATATGGTTCATCCTAAATTATCCCTCCCTGTCCACTCCATTAAAATGTCAGAGGCCGCAGTGTTAATATCTATCCTGCTGTGGTTTAACCCAGTGGCATTTCATGACTGTCCCCTAATTTCCTCCATTCAACATACAAGTGATTCAGTTTTTCCATTCATTACCCAGCTGAGCTGTTTATCCATGAGGCAGTGTTTACATTGAACTACAAACTGTAACGCCTGTTTAACCCTGAACACACAGACACTGTGGCTCACGGTGATGCTAGCTTCCATTTACAGAGTTTAGATACTGTTATGAAGATGTAAACAATCAAGAAATCACAAAATGACAGAAACAAATATTAATTCCACAGAAATGCACTAAAGTATGTGAGCACAGACTGCATTAAGGTTGAGGACAGAAAGTTTCAGTGAAACATTTGCTCCCTCTCACAAGCAAGCCCTCAGATGATAAGTGTAATTTTGGTTGAGAGCTCTTCTTCTTGTTTTTCTTTCTGTTTTCAGTTATTGTCTTGTGAAGTAAATTAGTATAATCTTGAGGAATGATGTGCAAGTTGTGGTGACAGTCTAAAAACAGCATACACTGAAGCTGCACAGGGAGCAACTTTGACTTGTGAGATCTTAGCTGGTCCCCTGGCCTTTAGATAGGTTGCTATATGGTGCATTTTTAAAATTTTAACTTTATTTTAATAATTTTAATTTATTGATTCATTAAATTTCATTCATTTAAAAACAAAAAAAAAGAAAAATCAGTTGAATATGTTTTGTTTTTCAGTTTCCTAAATTTCTTCTTTCACCTCATTTCAAAATAAACAACAGGGGCCCAAACACTGTGCCCTGGGGAACCCCATCCTCTGCTTTCTGCAGTTCTTCTTCTGGTTCATTTGTACATACTGATCTCTGCTGATTAGCCAAGTCTGCACTGTGTTGAATTCCAAATCCTTGATATTAACTATTGTTAATAATAGTTGATGATCCACTTTATCAAATGTTTCTATTTTCTAGGAACACTCCTATTACAATAATTTACAAATGAGACAAAGATGCTGTGCTACTGTCAGGTGTGACAGTTCTCTGTAATCAGAAGAGGCAGTTTTACAGAACCATGTGCCTTATGATAAGAAGACCAGCACAGCATGTGGTAAAGTGGTGTGGTAAAAGCCTCTTTCATTGGCGCTGTCATGGCAGAACCACTTCCAAAGAATGACCTAAATACTCCCCATGGAGGTGATTATGTTTTTGAAGAACCAATTAGACCTCCTGAATAAATGTAGAGGTAGAATGAGAGTAGAGGATAATGTATAAAGGAAGTAGAGGATTGGTTTAAAACCTGTTTAATCTCATTCATTGACTCTCTCATTTCAGTTCCTGTAAATAGAACACATGCTGGTCATCTGTGAGTCTGAATGTGCTGTTGTTCTTGTTGTTGGTGATTTGCTCTGCCCATCTCTCTTTCAAAGTCTCCCTCTAGGCCTCTTCAAACCTCAGGACCGTCTCATCAGATGTCTAGTATGAGTCTGGTTCTGCTCCAGGTTGCTGCCTGTTATAGAAGGTATTTCCTTGTCCCTGTAACTGTACTAATGGTGGGTTAGGATGAGATCAGACTGAGTCTTGCCTGTGAGATGGGCCTGAATCGTACGTCTCTAATACACCAGCTGCATCTGTATTGCAGCTCCGCTCCGCTACATGTTGACTGCATTTGTCAACTCCCACTGGCTGCATGTTCAGTCCAACAAGCCGCAGGACTGACAGACAGCTGGAGTTACAAGACCCACACTTCCGTCTCCATTAATAAGCCTCTCTTCATTCATGTTGTGCTGTTAAACCTGTTGATTCCAGGTGTGTCTTCGTTCATTATGAAGTTTTCTTGCATTGGAAAAGATAAATATGATCTGGTTTTGACACAGTCTGTTTTATTTTGAAAGTCTCAGGCTCTTTTTAGGTACTTTCCGTGCATTACTTCCTGTCCCGCTTGATCTTCTGTACTCTGAATTGATGCGTCACAGCTCCGGCATCCGGCAAAAATAGGATGGCTGCAGATTAGCTGCCACCTGTCAGAGCAGCCACACAGCTGGACTGCAGCAGAACAGATCTAGTGTAAGTTGACACATTGACTTGAATGGAAACCATCTGATCCAGTGCTGTGATGGAGCAGGGAAAGACTGAGGCAAATCTGGTGTATTTCAGCTGTTATCCTGTATTGATGTCCAATCTTTATTAACAACAGAATTCAGTCTAGACCTAATCTTTTCTTTAACTGTCTTCAGATAACATTTGTTGTGAATTATGGCTGTTATTTAAAAAGGAATCAGGTTCAAAATGAAAATCATGACTGCACATTAAGCACTGTTGTTCACCTTTTAGAGAATCAATGGAAAAAAAAAATACAAGGTCAGAAAAAAGTACTGTCAGAGTACAGAAACCCAATAATTAAGACTAAAATGTTCCTGGTGTTACCCACTGAAACACACACACACACACACACACACACACACACACACACACACACACACACACACACACACACACACACACACACACACACACACACGAGTGGTAGAAAGAACAGGTGGAGATTTTGTTCCATGACATTTCACAGTGATTTAATTGCTGAATGAAAAATTAAGTCCTTGCATCTGACAGAACAATAGATAACACTCAATTGAGTTACAAAGAAAAAAAAAAAAAACTCAAAGTGAACATCTTCTTTTAATGTTTAATAAGAACTGAGAAATGAGTGGCTGTATTCTGACCATAAAGATAAGAGCTTCATGTTGAGAAAAAAATCACACTTTTGTTTGAAGAGTTACCTCAGGGTGAGATTAAAAGGGGAAAAAACAGCGTGCCGAGTTTTCAAACGTCTAACTTCCTTCAAATTCTCACTGTTTGACTTTTATATTCCTGACACATCACTCTACAAGTGTAGCCATCATCAATTATGTAGCCCATATCTGTTTCATGAAATAGACTGAGTGTATTTTGAACACATGTATCATCTTTCAATTAGAACATGACCATTAAAAAATAATGAGAGTGAGATAGAGTTTGTGATGTAGGTTGTCAGAATACACTGATGAAATATTTTTCAATTCAGTATTCATGGAAAACAAACAAACCAGATAAAGGTAATTTAATTTACGAGCTAAGTTTAATAGTATAATTAGGGCTCGACAGAGTCACTCGCACAGTCTGTCCAACCAGCTGCTTCTGAAACCCATAAAGAGGGTGTTGCAATAAATCACCATCAATAAAGAATTCATTATAAATGGCCCAGGGTTAGCTTAGAGTTTCAACATCACAGGCACATTATCCTGTAATTCAACACAGATTTTCCCCCTCCATTCAAACAATGACAACGTTAATTAGAATAAAACCATTATCAGATAACTGTCTCTCTCACTCTCCTCTATTTGAAAATGAATACATTGACTTTGAATTATCTTACTTTTAAACAAATGACCAGACTTACTAACTTTTACCCTTTAATGACACTGAGGAACCACTGCACGGCACAGTGAAGGTATAATGAAGTTGGGTGATTTTAACTGGATGTCTGCAAGTTTGATGTTTGAATAGTTTTCATCATTAGCATACCAGGAAGCGCTGTTTGGTTTGGTGCTGTTTAACAACACGACAGCCTCCTCTCAGGAACCTTTCCAGTTACTGATACTTTAAAGAGAGGGTATTCTGCTGTCCCGTAATTTAAATATGAATGAAAAGTGGTCAATGACACGTTGGAGGGGTGGGCCTCAAACACCAAGGTCTGCCCATTGCTCTGCCCCTGACACGTCCCAGAGGGGGAGTGACGGGGTTTGTAGAGCAGGGAGCCTTAAAGAGACAGCAGCTAAAATGAAAGTTTTTAGATAGAGGCTAAAATGAAGGCTTATAAAGCATCAGTGAGAAAAATGGGGGTGGAGGGGGGGGGGGGGGGGTTGTAAATTCTGTAAAGCTTTTATAGTGATATCAGAGGGACAGAATAAAATTCAACTAAAGCACATTACTCTCTCTTTAAATAGTGATCTTGGACAGATGCCTTTTTAAGTCCTTTATGAGTTAAGTTCAGCAGATATTTATTTATTTAAACCTTTATTTTAACCAGAAATATAACCACTGATATGCAAACATATCCTTTTCTAAGAGCAAGACTCAAACTTTCCTCTGTTAAATTACCTTTAAGTCAGAAATGTCATGCATGAATACAACTTTTTCTTTAATTCTCTTTTATAAGATGTGAAAGTAGATATGATCATTTGAGATGACAGTGTCCTGTGAACTCCTCATGTCTGGCCATCTCTACAAAAGTCTGCGCCCCCATGTTGCCTCCTCGGTCACAAAGATCTGACTTTGTCACAGCAGAGCACCGGCAGTGAAATACTTAAAGCATCGTTCGAAAGCTTTTGAACAACAGTACACAAAATGGGGCATGTTACTCGTAAACCCTTCCCAAATATTGAAGAAGCTCACAGCTTTATGTCATTGGCATGTCAATAAATTTCTAGAATAGCCCACAAGACACCAGAGTCAACATCAACAGCTGCTGTGGGATTCTCATTCAGGAGGAGTAGCACCTCTGTATGAATGCATGGCCTCTGTGGATAATAAAGGGAGAAAAGTTCCCTGTAAAGTATTACAGTGATAGCTGCAGAGAATATTGCTCATGTGAATAGTATCACAGTATGCCCCGACTGTCAATGCTGAAACATCCAGCTCATAAATCTAAACTAAACTAAGGGATGTTGACAGCCCAACAGTGAGGCATTGTACCCCACTGCTGAGTATATTGTAGCTGGTCTGAGCGACACAGAGCAAGCTGCAGGTCCGCGTGTGTGTCTGCAGGGTTTTAACAGTGTAAGCCAGGTTTTGAGCCTGTCAGTGTCTCTATAGCCTCTAATCCATGTGTGGAGTGAAGGGTGACCATCTCCCCCTTGCTTTCTCTCTCTCTCACACAGTCCCTCTATCTCCACCTAAGCTGCTTTTCACCCCAATTTAACACCAATCGTCCTTTTCACAATGCTGCCTGTAGCCCCACTGTCACCTCTGACACACACACAGACACACACACACACACTCTCTCTCTCTCTCTCACATATATGCTACAACCTCCTGCTGTTCCTTTCAGCTGGAGGAGCATCACTCCTTGATAGTGGGGTCTTTTTCCTCTACCACTTTACCTCAGAGTTAAACCATCTATCTATAATATGACAACGCTTCACAGTGTTTCACTCGAAAACACACAAAAAAAAAAAAAAAACAGAGAAAAAAATCTGCGTTCACACAAAAACACTGAAAACGCTGCAGTATACATAACAGGCCTGTAGGTGGCGATATAACTGTAGAGTCTTTTGGTAGTCTGCTGCTGAAGAAGAGGTGGACTGATCATCTGTGCTGCGTCCCAATTCAGGGGCTGCATCCTCCGAAGGACCCGTCCTCCGAAGGCCAGTCCTTCGGAGGATGGGTAGGCCCGTCCTCCGAAGGACGGGTAGGCTGTCACACCGTTGTTAAATGGGACAGTCCTATCCTTCGGATTATTTCCTGGTTGCGTCATGTCTCCGCCCTTATCCTTACGTCACGATTTCTGCCACCCAATTCATAATCCTAAACTTAGTTTTTATTCAATCAAAATGTTTAACTTAACATAATACTTATTTATGCCATATATGCCATACAAAGCTTCTGACAGCAGGGTCGGTATTATAATTTGTATTTTCTTTCTGCCCAATAAGCAATACATTTCCCTGCATAGTTAATGTTAAAGTTGTATTTGAGTTGCTTTTATGATGACATGCTAAAATATATAATAAATAATTAACATGTCCCGTTATCGATTTTATTAATTGAGGGATCATTATTCATTATGACGAAATTTTTACGACCCCATCTGTCAAAATCACTGATAAGTAAAATATCTAGCTCAATGTGTGATTCCCCGTGTCTGGCATTGGATGTTAAAATGAGTAAAAACCGGGTATAAACCCAATACTTACATTTAAAAGTAAAATTAACACCATCTAATGTCACTATTGTGCAATTTCCCCCGTTCTTTTTCGGGACTGAGCAGCTGTGGGCAAAGGATCTTGGGATATGGAGGGCCGCGAAGGATAGTAGCGGTGCGTCCTCCAAAAAGAGGCAAAGGAGGACGCATTTGTGGGCCGCATTTGGAGGATCCTCCGAATCTGCTCTGAATTGGGACGGCCTTCGCGCAGCGTTGTGACGTAACTGGCCTTCAAATGCTTCCCACGAAGGATGCAGCCCCTGAATTGGGACACAGCACTGGTGTTTATATTAAATGAGTCTTACCTGAGTGCAGAAGTGGAGCAACAGATGAACGTTTAGTTAAAGGCAGTCAGCAGATTCAGCAGCACAAGAACAACACAGTAAGTCCGCCATAGAATCATTGTTGTTGTCCGGTTCGCAAAAGTTCCCACAACGAAAGTGGAATGCACACACGCAAAGCATCAGCATTTTGTCATTTATACAGCAACGGAGGCTGCAGCGTTTCAGAAAAATTCCACTCTGTAGGGCGTTTTCAAAAAGTTGTTTTAGGTCGGCTGAAACAGCGTTTCCATATAAGAGGCCGAAACACAACAAAACTTTTGTGTTTCATCCTGATACTGTTGTCGTATAAACAGGGCCTGAGTTAAAGCATCTCATTTCTGTCCTCCTGTTTGACGCTTTGCTGCTTTTTATATGCATGCATATGAACGTAGATGTTACACTGCAGGCACATTGAGGCTGAGTTTCACCAAGGAACATGTCTGACCACATTGTTGACTCTATACATTGAATTGGTTGATTATAATTTTACATCAAGATGGAACGTTATTTATTTATCTATTTTTATTCATTTATATTTTGATAAAACACTCACCACAGCACAGACTACAATTTGTATTTCCCCATATGGCTCAAATTTGAATCCAATAAAGTAGGGAAACATCTTTGTAGCCTGAGAGCTGAAATCCAGGTTGAAGAAGTCAGCAAATCCCTCGGCACAGCTGGCAAACATTAATCGCTCTGCACACGGAAATATTTTTTGGCTTCTCTGTCAAGATTATATGAGATTTTATCACCTCTTCTCTCATTCAGATTTATGCAGTTGGACAGCCAGGGAACGATTTTTGAAAGAGATTTTGTTGGGGAAATTTTTTGGACTCTCTTTCAATCAGCCCAGAATCAAAGAAGGAAATGCAAATGTGCAGTTAAGATTTGGTAAGCTGAACAGGAAGGTCACAAGAAGGCCAGAGACACTACTCACTTCAAGGCAAAGTATTCACTGCAAACTAAAGCGGCACTAAAGACTCCACCGCAGGGGTTGGAAACATTTTCTAATCAAGGGATATTTAAGGTTCTAGAAAATACTTTGACTGGAGTACAGAATCACAGCCCACATGTTATTCTTCAGGAAAAACTGCTTTTCTTTTTTTATGGTGAGACGTGATGGTGATGGTGCCTCTGTCTGCTATTAATTGAGGTTTGGATCGGTCATGAGAGGAAAGTAGAGTTTGCAAGAGTCAGTTTTGAAAAGACCTGCAGACAGCATTAGGTTGCTACAAACAAAGATGTGAACTTCAACATGTGTCTCTTCAGAATGGAAACTGGACATGAATAGATGTTCATACAGGACTGAACTCACAGTTGATTTGCACTTCTTGTGTTTTCCATCTTAAGCTGTTCGGCACTTCAGCTGGTTTCATATCAAGCAGCAAATATGTTCAGTTCCTATCATAAGTCCTGAACCCTCACACCAAAGGCCTGAAGTGGTCCTGCACACACACCAGAGGACCCAGATTACATAGCCAGCTTTTATTCTCAAGTGGGAGGATGGATGAAGCTTTTCTTTTTCCATTTGCACTCACCACAGCTTGGATTTCACTTCAGGTGATTTCAGCTCTGAAAGAAGCTGACTGGTATCTTTGAGCATCATGTTGTGCACTGACGGAGCTTAGCAATATCCACGATAAGGGTCAAATTACACAGCGACGCACTATCACTGAGTTCCACAGCAGGTTTTACCTTCATCTCGATGAACTCTTTTGTTTCTTACCGACAGCTGCTCAATCCTCTGCTTTTGTTGAAGTTAACATGGAAAAAAAAGAACATTCAACATTACATTGTTAGGTTTCAAGGAAAGTGCACAAGGGTTTTACCAACAAAAGGATCGTGCAGGTTTTGAAACCACTACACCTGAGCAAATGAGCTGAATGCGCTGAAGTCTCATCCAGACAACGAGCACAGAGTTAAACGTTCCACAAAATCCTCAACAGAGCAAACAGTGTCTTCTCACCAGATTTATTTGCCTACATTTCAGTGAGAGGCTGTGCATTCACTGAGAACAGAATGTCTGCCTTCCTATGTGAGGATGATAAATGAAGTATTTTTAAAAATTGCTATACTTAAAATCTCTACTGATAGCAATTCCACCTCTGGGTGACTTCAAATGTTATGTGGTTCATGTTGAAAAGCTCATGTCACTGTGATTTTTCTAATGATCAAGGGTTAAATCAGTCTCAAGCTGCCTGTGGTTCAACTCTCCGTTCTTTTAAGCTTTGCCGGTAAACGTTTTGGATATCATGTCATCAGGATGAGAGTGCACAGCGCAGATCTGGGCAGCAGAGAGTGGAGATTCTTATCCAATGGCACTGGAAGACCTTTATAACTGGGGGTGGGGTGGGGGGCTGCAATACAAAGGTGTGGATGGTGGGGCTGTGAAGGTGTGAAATACTTTTAAAACCACGAGTCCCTGACAGGATGTGAAAAGAGGATATATCCTGGGAAAACAGGATCACCCTATAATACATCCGATAAACCATTAAACAAAAAATATCTTTAATGCATTCAGCCCAAAAACAAAACATCATGCAGGAAAAGCCAAAAACATTCTGCACTCCAAGAGTCATTTTGAACCACACTTTTCCTCTGCAGACTCTGATAATATAAATAAAAGATCAACATTCAGTCCTCTCAAATCTTTAATCAGACAGGATTTACAACAACTGTTGCTCTGTAAAAATTCTAGTGTCATCATCAAAGGAGTGCGGTGTGTATGTATCAGAGAGCGGTGGGTCTCAGGGAAGCTGTGTTATTGTTTGCAGTGTTCCTGAGCAGTTTAGTTCCTTCAGGAGTTTTCAGGAAAAACTCTGAAATCTTTTTGATCTATGAGCTACCTTCAGGCTGGTTGGTGTGACAAACAAAATAACCGTATTCTCCACTACTGACATGTCATTGTGTTTGGGCGCAGCGGCAGAGGGTTTCAACTTGTTAGAACCACATTCTGACAGTGTAATAGTTAAATGAAAGAATGAAATAATACTTATAATGATCTCCTCGCCATCAAAACAGACTGTTAAACAGCATACATTAAGTCTATGAGTGTGACCAACCTGTATCTGTATCTGCCCCTCTCAGTTTTATGAACTGCAGTTGTAGGGAGAAAAACTAGGGGGCGCTGCAGCACGCTAACTTCCCACATGCACTCATCCAAATCACAAAACTGCACAAAGCTGCAGAACTTTGTGGTTATTTATCACTTGAATGTCATAATTGGCATACTTTGTGAATAAGACCTTGAGATGGAAGGAAGGGGAAAAAATGATGTGCAAACCTTTGTGCTATTAGTGACCACAATCCATTTATTCATTTTAAAGAAACTCTCAGAACTAGCTAGTTGTGCAGCATTTGCCAAGTCTGTGTCCATTACAAATACTAAACACTTTTTGAAGTCTACTTATCTTTATTTTTATAAATTATTTAATTAGTTTATTCTTTTTATTTATTTATTTTTGTCCAATTTCTGCCACATCAGTGTGCAACAGACTAACCCTTTTGAGACAACTTTGTTCAGCGCTTGCAAATCATTGGTCGCAGCAAGCACTCCTGTTTGAGGTTCCAGCTCCTCAGCTTTTAGCTGAGTCACCACAAAACTTTGCTGTCCTGTGAAAACCGTTTGTTGCCAATTTCTAAATTGGATGTGATCTTCCTGTCTAGCATTGCTTGAGCTGTAGTCATGCACCAAATTTAACCTTTTTCATCGCTGCCAAGCAACAAACGAGACCCTCTGGCCTATTTACTTTATTCTAAGCATTTAAAAAAAAAATGATACAAAGAAAAAAAAATGATCTCACTGGCTGTGTATAGCCAGTAGGTCAGATATTAAACTCACCTGCTCAACAGATAAAAATGAAAGAAGAAACAATCAGATTTTCTACCCAGAATGCTTCACTCCACGAACAAATTTCTGTCATCTTGAAAGCTTGGGAAGATAGTTCCTCTTCCTTTCTCTTTTCAATTCCCAATCTTTGCCCATCTTCACTTCCAGAGGAGATATCTTTCTTACGTTTAAGAGAAAAAGCAGATTAACAGAAAAAATGCTTGGGAGATGATGCTGAGATTACGGTTTGGAGGAGATAAATTCAACAGAAGTAGTGCCAGAAAGAGGAGCTGTGATGTAGGAGACCTTTATTATCTCCTCAGTTATGCCTCAGACTCCAGTGGCTGTGTGAACATCCAGGTGTTACTCTCCATCCGAACAACAGGCTTAGATAAGAGAAGAGAAAACCTCAAGTTACAGCACCTGTGCTTCTCTCATGAACACGAAGCTCAGTGAGAGGCTCTTTGCAGGGAACAGCCTCTGGATGGAGGCCAAATTGAACTTTTCAGTTGGTTAGTCAGCCTTTGTTGCGGTATAACAGGAGAGTGCATGGATACATGGGGGGGGGGGGGGGGGGGGCGCTGTGCTACAAGAGTGAGATGCTTTTGTGGTTACACGCTGCGTACTTTAACATACAAATGTAGTTACAGCTGAATTCTACTTTTTTAAAGCAGCAGGATTCTGATATGAACTTGGGTAGGAGTTTTTCACTCCATTAGTTATGCTTCTTCGTCACATATAAAAAATGCACATGGACACGGAAAGGGTTTCAGCCCAAGAAAATACAGAGAGGCGTGTGTGGGGACACCAGGATGGCAACGTGTGTGTAGAAATTCTTCTTTCTGCACAATTCAGCGCTCTACAGCAGTACTACAGGAAGTCACCAGTTATTACAAGATGTTAATGTCTCCAAGACTAAAGAGATCATGATTGATTTTCCTCAGAACCAACCTGTCAGGGCAGCAGTTTTCATCAGAGACGGAGAAACAGTAAATACACTGAGGCGCAGTCGTTGATGACAGACTGACCTTTGTTGCTGACACTAAGGCCATCTGTAGAAAGGTCAGTCTGCTTTTTAGTGTTTGATGGATCACTACTTAAAACATTTAATTCATCCTTTATTGAGTCTATTTTAACCTTTGCATTCATCTGTTCATTTGATAACCTCAACACTGGTTTTAAAAACAGCCTTGGAAATATCTTTAAAGTCCGCCAAAGAACATTTGTGAGCCTGGCCATGTTTACCAAGTCAGAGACATTTAGACGGCAGAGGCCATTCTTGAAGTCCCTCATCATCCTCTTTACACAGAGTTCAGACTCTTGCCAACAGGAAGTAGGTTCACTTATGCACAGAGGGTCAAAAGATCCCATATCTTACTCAAGCTATCAGACTGTGTCCCATATGTCACTAAACAGAAAAATGATGTTATCTAGTAAACTCATTTATTTATTTAAGTGTGTGTGTGTAAGATGAGACACTGAGACTTCTGTTTCAAAGCAAATTTCATGTTTGGGACAATCCAATCCAATTTGGGGGTGTGGCCACGCTGGCCATCTGTACCGTGCCGTATTCAGGCATGATGAGCCTCCTGCAGCGCCGTTCCCCCGCTGGCTGGATCGGTCTGCCGACACTTCTTCAATATGAACCAGACTTAAGCATGACTGCCTCTTGTACATTCATCACACGCATGGCCCGCCTGCATCATCATGGAACGTCTGTTTACATGAAGCATGTTCTCATCAGTGAGACTCAGAGAACATGACTACGACTTTAGTGACTTTTAGGCTTATGTTCTCATTGTGTTAGTATGCGTGTGCCTGTGAAGTGAAGTGTTCCATGCCAAAGCACTCCTTTCTGAAGTGTGCCAAAGCCAAGGACGTGTACTGTTGTGGTCACACCAGCCAAATGAACTGGACTTTAGGGTTGAAGCGTGCTTCGGCATGGTACAGATGGCCAGTGCAACTGCACCTTTAATGTGCAAAAATATTGCAAGCTAATGCTGTAGCATTTAGCTTTCATAAGTCTCTAATCATTGAGGAGGTTGTTTCAGTGTTTATCAGCAGAGAATGTAAGGAAAAGATAACTATCAGTGTTATTTAAAAGACAAAAAAAGTGTTCAAAGCAGAAATAAAATATATTCTTTTTATTAATTAACAAATGCAGATTATTTGGAAATTCTAATTTAGATGTGTTTGTCTTTGTTGTAAATGAGAGAACAACGTGTTTTCACCGTTTTAGCTCTTCTTTTTTTTTTATCTCGGTTGATTCCATTGACTGTATCATGAATAGACATAGTCTCTTTGATGTCACTCATCTTTTTCTGATATGAAGTTTTGAAGTCTGTCGTCATTTAAACCATACTGGAAATGTTGAACTCAAGAGGTGGGCTTTGAGTCTCCTCACTAGCAGCTACAGGGTACACTGCCCTCTTGTCAGTCAGGTTACATGTAGCTCTGATTGGACAAACTCATAGTCCTTACATCTTCTAGTCAAGAATCAAAAGTCAAGAATAGGAAAAAACATCATCTACTATCAATGTGTGCTGTTAGAGAAATGAGCTCTTCACACTAAAGTCATTTTTGGATCAGGCTGTAAATGTTTATTTTTTGCTGTGAACGTGTCTTTTTGAATTGGTGTGTATGTGGTGTCTGGTACTTCCAGAGCTGGCCTTAAGCCGACACTTAGCAAACTGCAGTTATTTCAGGACTGACTTCATTTACTGCAGCTGGAGGCTGATGTTTGGGCCTCAGGTGCTCTGCAGGTTGTGGCTTCTAAAATAGTAAATTTTACTTTTCTTAGACAGAAAAGAGAGAGAGAGAAAGTAAGGCATCAGGAGGGCTGCCAGACTGACTTCTGCTTCTTAAACAGGGCAGTCTGGTTCATGGTGTGTTGTTTCTTACTGAGCAGGGTTACTGAAGACATGTAACGTGTTTTACCAGACGCTAAATGATGTGGAGAGGTAACATTTGGAGTCACAATCCTCCTCATCATTTTCCAACATGCTTTCTTTGATCAAATGAAAGCTCTTTTATTGTAGTGTGAAATCCGACACATCTCTCGCAGTTTTATCCAAAACATCAGAATTTGATTTTGTCGAACAGAAAAAAGTCTACATCACAAGCCTGGAGCAAAGCCTAATGCAGCTTTTGTAAAACTTTTTCAATCCTGACTAATCCCTAGAACACTGGAACTTTCCTCCGAATAGAGTCTGATGGATTGGTGACGCATCATGGCTCTGAGGGATGCATGAGCACTTTGGCAAATAACTCTTCATATCATAAAGTTGGCGCTGTATTGTAGGAGGGATTGGTAGAAGTTTTGTGTCACCTTGTCACGAGTGAAACATCTCAACACAAAGAACAAAGAACTGTTTCACAGACATTTCTACAACAATGCTAATTCAACAAAACCAAGACCCTGAAAAAGGACCAGACTCAAGAGGTCTGATCGCTCTGATCAGGAAAAGATGCTCAGGACCTGCTTCACTGTCCTCTGTCGATTCTGAATGTTTAATTAAATGGCAGAGGAATCTTTTCTCAGCGCAATGACATTTCCCCAGGTCAGCTCTTTACTCCCCATGACACCTTTGATTGGTCAGCTATCAGCCAACCAGCAGGGGGCAGGAAGGAAGACACTTGGAGCCCCTGGTCAGTAATTGGCTCCTTACTGTCTGAGAAATGAATAAAGAGAGCGAGAGAGAGAGAGAGAGAGAGAGAGAGAGAGAGAGAGAGAGAGGGAGAGATCGACAAGCTAAAAAGAAAAAGAAAAAAAAAGACCATAGACATTAAAGATAAGGACAAGAGAAGGCACTTGATGCTAAAATACTGCAAGAGGGACTGAAACGGGCTTTGATAGTGGCATATTGGGCAGAAAAATATTTTGTGCATGTCTGTGATCGTGCGTGTGTGTGTGTATGTGTGTGTGTGTGTGAGAAAGAGTTAGTGTGTTTCTGTGTGCCTCTAATTGGCTACTGTAACGAGGTTTCCCGCAGTGATTCAAGATGACTGCAAGGGTAGTGATTCTCTCACACACACACACACACACACACACACACACACGAGACCCTTCTCGAGTAATCTGAGATAAAGTAAAAACAAAAAAAGAGGGAGAGAGATTTAATGATTAGGGACGTTTCTCTCCTGATGTTTATTGAAAAGAGGGAACAGCAAAGGGAGAACCTGCCATTCAGACTGATCTTACAAAATAAATATGGACTGATTATGTATTACTTTATTATGAAATTCATTCAACACATAATACTCTGTCATTAAGCTTCATAGTGGGTGTGTTTCCATCCCCCTACATGTAAAGGTGTTGAGCTGTAATCACTTCTTTCTGAATTAAAGCAGCTAACCCCTAACACTCAGGACCATTTGCTGAGCTGTTGTTCTCAGATCAACAGGGTGCAATTAAAGCCGCTGCTTAAAGAGGCTGAGTATTACCGCAGCACTAATGCAGCAAGCACACAGTAATATTTAATACCCCCAGTACGCAGCGCTCTGTGTAGCACAGCTCTCGCCTTGTTTATTAACACTCATGCACAGAGCACACCACCATTCATAGACACAAATATCCTCAGATGACCCATTTACCTGATCAAAGTGAAGCCTGCTGAAAGGAGGAGACTTTAGTGGACCGGGGGATTTTGTGTGTGAGTGCAGTGCCAACAAAGACGTGTTCCTACTCCAGCAACGGCATGTATATTTAATCTGCACAGAGGCGCAGAGGAATGTGTTTCTATGTGTGCACCTTTGAAGCCACCACATTCTACTAGATGTAGCTCTTTGTGTGCGATTCTTGCTTTGCAGTTGTATTGTTAAATCTTCTATAATGTGAACATTTTCTTTAAAAAGAAAAAAGAACAACTTTTTTGCTATTTTTTTTGGTGTAACTTAAGGCTAAAACATGAGCTAAAGGCTAAAAAATGGGCTAAAGGCTGAAACACAAGCTAAAGGCTAAAACATGAGCTGAAGGCTAAAACAAGAGCAAAGGGCTAAACCACAAGCTGAGGGCTAAACCATGGGCTAACCTGTTTGTGATAATGTTCATTCCAGCCCACATGCAGCAGTTATTCTGCAGTGATCTGATCAAACTTGAGAGTCTGTCAATAAAATGAAGAGTGAGGTTACATTAGCTCTGATTGGTGGATGAGCTGCACATATGGACTCGCTAACGTCACATGTTAACTTACGGATACATCTGAGGGAGGATAGAGCACCAGGCTTTAGTGCTAAATATATCAGTCTACTAAACTACAGAACAAACTGACAAAGTTTACTTGTTGTCATGTTTCAAACAACAGCTCTGTGTAACTGTTGATAAATATCTTACCTCGTCACGTTGTATCCTGTAAAAAGTTGTCTTAAACAAAGAAAAGTAGTGTTAAAAAGAAGATCTGATCTCCATTCATTTCCAAAACAAACACACACCTTGTTAAGAGTCCTGTCATCACCACAGTGTGAACATGATTCCAGCCAAAAGGTGTCGCTCTGATCCACTTCAAACAGCGTCCTCACAGACCCTATAAAGAAGGATTATTGTGCCTTTTTAGGCTTTATATCGTCCCCCTGGTGTCCCTGTAGTAGTTTCATATAATTTAAAAAAAAAAAGAAATCCCAATTTTTTTCACACTGGTGTTTTAGAAAACCTGTATTACATTTTCTGGCTGTAAAGCTTTGTTTTAGCTGCTGTCTCTTTAAGATTTCCTGCTCCACAAACCTCCTTCTCTCTGATTGGCCAGCCCTCTGGAGGCCTGCTGGGAGCAGAGCTATTGACAGAATCTAGTGTTTGCTCCTCCAACCTATCATAAATCAATTAGGAGATCCTTATGTGATGACCTCATCATTTCAGTAAGTCACGTTAAGACCACGGTAAGATGTTGTACTATTTTAAAAGCAGACCATGTTGAGAGGTTACAGATTTTAAGATTTTAGGAACATATGAATATAAAGGGGTTTGCAAATCTGCACATTTAGTTTGAACATCCAGCACTGTTACTTTATATACATGTTTGAATATTGGAAATCAGAATAACCCCTCTTTAATCAATTTACAGTGCGTGGAAATGATCAAGTAGTTTTAAAATAAAAGTTTTTTCATTGAATGTTCTGTTTAAAAGAAAAGAACCACATATATTTTTCTTTGTTTCATCTCGTTTTCTACCCCCGTCTTCATCTCTGTCACTTTATTTCCATTTTGCTATTTTTTTTCCAAATAAAGTTCATATTTTATTTTATTATTTTGTCCCTGAATCCTACAAATCACACACACACACACACACACACACACACACACACACACACACACACACACACACACACACACACACACGCTCCAACATGTCCCTCCTCTTCTTAGTGTAGATTATTTTTATATTTTCTGTTCAATGTTGTAGCTGAAGGGGAGAGAATGGCTGATAGTGATCTGAGTTGTCAGATTATATCTTGTTGCACTGTAACTGAACCATGAGATGGTTTATTGATATTTGTTAGGGGAAGACGTTCTGTGGATCTTAAATTTATCCCAGACCTAAACCAGACAACTTTGGGATGAGCAACTCATTTTAACTGTGACATGCCTCGGGCCCTGAGGTGAAAGAAGAAAAAAAAAAAGAAACCTTTCAAACAGCTTCATATTGTTTTCTGAAATGTGTGAGAAGGTCTGCTGGGACAAAAGGGATGTGTTTTTACAAGTTTGTTGTGCATTTCAGTAAATTCTAAACTCAGACATGTAAGGACCAGAGTGGACTGGATATTTCAAAAGGGAAAAGATTTAAAAGGATTTAAAAGCAGTACAGCAGCTCCGAACATAACCCTCTGTAAACTTTTAAAGTGTTTAATTGTGTGAAACTTTTACTACTCATTCAGTACATTATGTTCAGACAAATATTAAATTAACCAATACATGGGCCCTGGCTGTGCAAAAGTGCTAAAAACTGCCAGTAATTTAGTGGCTTCTTGAGGTTGGCTGCTGCCAGTGGTGGACAAAGTACTCCAGTATTAGGTCAAAGTACTGATACTCATGGTCAAATCTTACTCAACTACAAGTAAAAGTCCCTGAGTTGAAATCGAACTCAAGCAAAAGATCTAAAGTACTTACTTTTATAAATATGTAAGTATTCAAAAGGACACGCATTTAAAAATACTAAAGTATTTAAAAGTAAAAAGTACAAAGTACATTTTCTAATATCAGCACATTACTGTATTGTTTTCTCATCATTTTTTACAGAACCTCATAACTCTCTGAAACCACCTCATGATGAAATGACTTAGATGTAAAACCACTCTGCTATAAAAACTCTATAGAAACCATGGTAAAAACATCTTTTACAACAACATCATTTACAAATTGATACACAAAAAGTCAAACTACTTTTCACTTCCTGACTTCAGACTTGCCTGAGTTTAAAAAGGCTTCAGATGTGCCTCTTTAAGGGACTACAGATGCACTTGGCGGTGGTTGACCTCCAACCACCTGGAACTAGGAGGTTGGTTCCCAAATGCCTTTCCATCAGCCGGGCGTGCAGAGGGGTGTAAATGAGGCGCTCAGAAAGTAAGAGAGTTTGGAAACACTGAATGTCTCATATTTTGACCTCACATCCATCAGTCCCATGATACCAAACTGTCTCAGCCCACCATCTCAATCTGCTTCCTGTGACTTATTTTACTACTCTTGATGCTCTCTCTCTCTCTCTCTCTCTCTCTCTCTCATTCTCACTCTCTCTCTCTTTCTCTCTCTCTCTCACACACACACACACACGCACACACACACACACGCACACAGGGGAGTAGGTGTCAGTCAAGATGGATGTTTAGGCAGGATCAACATCCCATATGGCAACTTCTCTGGAAAGTGTATGTGTGTGCATGTGTGTGTATCTGTGTGCATGTGTGTGTATCTGTGTGTATGTGTGTGCATGTGTGTATGTGTGTGCGTGTTTCTGTGTGTGTGTGGATGGTGTCCCAGAGGCAGTGCCATAGAATTTGGCACCGTTCAGCTCTGCTACTTTCAGTCTGCCACTGAGATAGTTACAATATGCACACACTCTCTCTCACACACACTGAACACACACCTAAGGCTGATCCTGTGCAGTTTTAAATGCCTTGGTTGGTGCACAGCATAAGTGTTTTTGTTATTTGCCACACCACCTAGTTGTGGTTTCCAATGCCCAGCACCAAACCTTCTGATGGGTGAAGTGCAGTCTGATGGCGGGTTGCTGGCTTTAAAATCCATAAAGATTACAAAATGCAGTTTTTGTTGATTGATGGCAAAGTCATGCCATTAATCTACAAAAACTGGTCTGTGTTGCATATTTTAACTGTTGTTTATATGACAAAGTGGTGTGATGGTGAAGCCTGGTTTACACTCCTGTGTTAAATCAACTCTCTAGTCTACCACAGGTCTGCATGCAGAGGCCTATACACTCAGATTTATGTGCAGGATCACGTTTCCTGTATTTATCTAACATTACTAAAACAGCCGTATGTTTCATCTCCTCTAATATTTCCATGTTGACTTTCCTTGTAACAGTTGCTGTTTGATACATGGCGGCATGTATCTGTTCCAATGTGACATGATGTACTGAGACAACTGCAGTGAAAAAGCAACCAGAAACAGGCGATCTGATGATCGCTTTAGGGGAGTACTGCAGAGGGACGCAAACACATAGGGTCAACATAGAAGTAAACCCAGCCTGAAGATTAGTCTGACAGTTAACACTCATTACTACTTTTCACACATACTGAAAGTTTCCACTTTGTTCCCAATGATGGACTGTTTACACAGCTGAAATACACCGGCTCTGTCATGGCGCTGGATCAGATGGTTTCCATCAACCTGTTTACATGTTGTTGTGTAAACGGCCTCAGTGTACTTGATTCTGAAGTGAAATAGTTTTTGGGAACTGGGTTTCTGGAGGCAGCAAGGTTTCTTTTTTTATTCTTTGTGTCATTATGTGACAATATGATACAAGGACGTGATGATGGTGATAGTTGAGGACACCTTCACTGATGTCTCATCACCTGCCTGCTTCAGCTCTGCCCTATAGCCTAAACTCCTGACTGAAACATTAATCTGCATGTCTCTGATGATTTGGGATTTTACCTCAGTTTTAGCTGTGCCCTTCAGCTTTCCCCTCGATTTTTTATATGACTCCAACCTTTGCATTTGAGACGCAGACTAAAGGAGAAAAGTTAAATGTGCCAGCTGGAGCCTATGAGTGTCCAGTTGAAATCTGTACACCTGCCTACAGGGCACCTGACTTCCTCAGGTAATTATTGAAGACAGTGTTTGGTTTATGCCTGAAACACCTTTGAATAACCAAGCAATCAATCCAACCTCTTTGTCTCCTTCATCGGACGTCTTGATTCACTTTGTCTGTGCACTTTTTGACCACGAGTCATAGATTTTTAACTTCAGATATTGTGAAGATATTTGGTGAACAGGCAGCTCAAAATAGAGACCGAGGTTGTTTACTTGTAGAAATAGATGCATCACCACAGATGACTTGAAATAACATCTTTTTGATTAAGACGACTATGCTAACTTTAGCCATCCTGCCTTTGCTGTTTGAACCTTCTCCGCTCTCTGCTCATTGTCTCAGGTACGACTGATCTAACTGTGAGATGATCAGATCTGTAGACGGATACACCCCAACAGTTCATGTGTGTGACAGAGCAGAATACACCGCCACAATGATCTGAAATCCAACGCAACATGGAGGTTTTCTGCCTCCTGTTTAAAGCCTGCAGCTGCTGTCTTCTCTATCGATGATGGCAGAGATTTTAACCCCATGCCTGACATGATCCCACTTCTTGTTCTAAGAGTTCATCTCTTTATATTCTTCTCACTTTTTATGCATGTGATATGAAAGGGCGTGCACGGCTGCAGGATGCAACTGAAGCAGCTTTCCTCGGAGTCTGACAGTCTCTCAGGGTTCACTATGCCCAAGACTCCTGGTTTCTTCTTTAATTTCACTGCAGACTTCATCAATTTGCAGATCTGATCCTACATATTCATAAATTATTCAGAATCTACTTGCTGCACGTCAGCAGTGATTTGACAGCTTCTGTCTCCAACACATACACACGCAGTAAATCATCCACATAGAAGCAGAATGACACAACGTCACACACACACACACACACACACACACACACACACACACACACACACACACACACACACACACACACACACACACATTCTGCCTAAACCTTGATGACGGGGTCTTTTCCTATCTGATTGGAAGTGCAGTGTCTGCAACTATTCTATCGTCCTTCAGAAGTAACGAGAGAATCGCTCTGCTCTTTTTCCTGCTCTACCTCGATATACGACTTTAGCTCTAACTCCTCGTATCACCACTCTGTTTTTCTCCACTGACTTGGACTTGTTCTTCTCTTCTTTTAACACTTCTCTCTGAACAGAGCACTTTCCACCCTGTCATACGCTGTCTTTAATACAGGAGTTGGAGAATGGCAGAGAAGCTGTCATTTAAAGAATCTGTTCCCTGATGCGTCACGCTGCAGCCTAATGATGCATAAGAGACGAACAAACGTGGCGTTTTCAAAGTGCAAAAGGAGAAAAAAACTTCAGAACTTTTTTTTTTTTACATAAACGTCAAAGGTCAGTGCATCACAGAATGAGGAAATATCACATTCTCAGACAACCTGGGAATGATAGTTTATGTCAGTGCAGTTATTTATTCAGCCAAAAAATAATAAATACAGGCCTGAGGCAACATAAAATCAGAGACTTTTTATCACCACCTGTGAAAAAGAAGTGTTCACAAAAACTAAAACAACTTAGTATTCCTTGTAGCAGGAAAGCAAACAGTCGTATTCTAAAAGTTTCTGCAAATTAAGCTTCAGGTTATTTTATCACTGAGCAGTTTCCAACATTCAGAAGGAAAGATAATCTACACAAAAATGACTGAAGCTACTTAAAATGCAGAGCTGAAGTTCTAAATGCTGCAGTTCCCTGAGTGTCCACCAGAGGCTGTGTGCAAAAACAGCAGAAACCACATACACAGCCATTCAAAAAGCTGGTCTTTACAGCAGAAATAAACATGTTTACAGCCTGGTTCAACAAATGACTTCACTCTGAATAGATCATTTCTCTATCAGCTCCCTGAAGGGCCCTGATTCTTCTGGTTTTCTGCTGTCACATGAGGTATCATCCCATCCTAAAAGTCTAAAACTATAGTAATTGTATTGGATGCTGTGGGAAGGACAAAAAGAAAGTAGAAACCACGGCCTCATTTAACACAAAATGAATATTCTTCACAGGAGCTTTAAGAAACTGTCAGGCAAAGAGTAAGGACTCAAACTGTGGGGACAGATGATAGCTCCAAAATGTTGTTGTCTTTTCAGTGGGGGTTCAGAAATCAGGAACAAGGTCAGGTCAAACATCAGGGTCCAGAAATAACAGGAAGAAAGCTGGATGTGTCGACTGAGGTAACTCTGGCAGGGGAAGTGAGGGAACACCGGGGCTTCAGAAGGAAAAGGGAGTGAGCGTAACAAGACACAAACACATCAGAGAGGGGCCCGGTGATCAACGGTGATCAACAGTGAGGTAGATAGCTTGATGGGAAATGAAAAAGATGAAAAACAAAGGCTAGCAAAATAATACTGAAAAAAGCATAAATAATTTATTAATCTGACAGGTCTGACAGAAATAACCTTTTGATTCTGATACAGAGTTATTTGAAACATATGGACTGTTTCAGTAAGAGTAGAAGTGTTAAACATTTTCCATTTTTTGCATTTCTCTGACAACTAATAAAAACAAAATAAGTCAAGCCAACCAATCAAGATTTGTAGGTCAACTTAACACCTCAAAAGCAACTAAAAACACTTCTGCTACACCAGTGTGTGTGATTCATTCATCATGAGAGTGAAGTTCTCCTGTTCACGAGGACGGGGGCACCTGTGAGTGCTTTGAGATGTTTCTTAAAGGCTGTAGTAACACCAGAAAAAGTCACATTTTGTATTTCTCCTAAATCAGTTTTACAAAAAAGGGTTCATAGAAGGGTCTAAAAACGTGTTAAATAAAGCGTTAAAGTCACTCCGTTGTTGACTCTGAGTGAAGGTATCACACAGTTAGCTCTGAAAGCCTTTCAGCACAACTTAGACACTTAAAACATTTTATTCATATTAAAAAGATGTGATGCCACATCTGGTGTGTTGAAATGACACTTTAAGACTAAAGGACAAACTGTTACACTTTTTATTGTAATATGCACGTTGAATTTTGAAGAAAGTACTGCTAATAAAATACTGAGTTATTCAGCTCATTTAAATCCTGTCTCCTCAGAAAGCAGAGTGTGTGTTTACATCAGATGGAACAGTTCAGTAATGACCATCGTCTGATAGGAGAGCTTCATGTCTGCAGGGCTCATTGAACCTCTCTCTGCACAGTTCATAGTCTTCATTATCATCTTACTGACCACACTGTCACCATCGAATGCTTCCTGAGATCAAGTACCAAAGATGCTTTTGTACATTGCTGAGTCCAACTGTTTCATGCATTCTTCTTGTTTTATTCCATTTTGTACTTTTTGTTCCAACTCTGTTTATTTATTGTGTATAAGGGTAACTGTAATGACCAAATTTCCCCTGGGATAAACCAGTAAGTGTGTCTGATTCTAATTCTGATTACAAAGCATAAATAGCTGAATAAAACACTGATGCGTTTACCCATAAGACTCAGCAGGCGTTGTCATTGGTTATATAAATATTCAGACATGCAGCCAGAATCAATTAGTGTCAACTGTTAATGAAAACATGAGAAAGAAAGGCAATGAATAATATTCCAAAAATCATTTTCTGCCAGATTAGATAAGATAAATAAAAAATAATATATATATATATATATATATATATATATATATATATATATATATATATATATATATATATATATATATATATATATATATATTGTGCTCAGATCTTAATCCACAGTGAGCAAAGCATGTTGTAGACATATATCGACATGATCAGTGATGTAGTCACTTATTTTTCAGTCAGCATTGCATATACCCACTTCTAACCCCCCCCCCCCCCCCCCCCCTGATGTGCACCATTCAGTAATATCTAACAGCCAGATTGCCCCTTTTTTCCCTCAAGAATGGTGAAGCCATGACCCACCCTCCTCTGCCTCTAATTGGCTGGTACTCGCTGCCTTCACTGATTAAATTGGTTAACTTTAGGCATGGTAATGCCGATTAAAATATCGCTAACACCTCAGGTGTCTGTGTGTGACACTTGACTGTGAACGGCAGCAGAGCAGACCAAACAACATAACAAGCGGCGGTGAGTTGATGGAAGATATAACTCTGAGGTAAGTTTTAAGGTGGTTTCCAAATGAATCATGGTTCTGAACTACTGGCAATAGGACTGCATCCCCCCTCGAGCATGCATGCATGCATACGTGTGTGTGGGTATGTATGTGTGTGAGGGCGTTTTTTATTTTCCTTTGTATTTTAGTTGTACTATATGACACAAATGATGTAAATCTAAACTATTTTTTATCTTTGTTCCTTGTAACATATTTTGTTGAACGAGTCAGTTCAGCTATTAAAAATTCAAAAATAAATTCAATTTTATGACTGAACTTTTAAGTTTATCTGATTGGGTTGATGTTTGGAAGAGAATGATTTCTGTTTTATTTAAGGTTAAATATGAACAAGAATGCATTATCAACTTAATTTTTTATGTATTTTATTTAAGTAAATGTTCAAAAAATAACCAAAACACCACGTTTGCCTCATGATAAATACATTTTACATTCATCCATTCTGCTTGTGTGACCAGTAGTAACTACAAACTGCTCCTAATGAAGTCATGATAATTTTATAATAGTGAGCAAGTAGAAATGACAGATTTTGGGGTAAACAGAGTAGTCTTACATCTCACTGGTTCTAAAACCGTCTTTTTTTTCTGTACGACTTAAAAAAGGTGAAAATTTAGAGTATACCCACTTCTCAAGGGACCACTACACCACTGGATATGATGAATCGTTTGCAGTCTTTGCTGTGTTTTACATTTCTTGTTTCTAACTGTGTGAGCTTGGGTGAGCTGTTATCAAAGAAACCTCAGTGTCTCATCTGGTGGGAGGCCTCAGACTGGAGCTTTTCCCCTCATGCAGAGCTCCAGCAGAAATCAAACTATAAAGGTCTTCCAAAAGGTGTAGGAGGCAGCAGCGAGTGTCCTTGTCTGCTGGCATCACCTGAACACCCACACAGTCATTTATGGTCAGCTTTGGCTCAGAGTTAAGGTGGATTTTCTTTCAAAAAGTAGATTTGGAGTTTGATCCTAAGCACTGAACCAAAAAATGAAGGCACACCCATCATGAGTGAGTGCTGGTGGTACTACCATCAGTGTGAATGTGATTGTGAAAGGGTGAGTGCTGACATGAAGTGTAGAGCTTTAATTGGCTTAATGAAGCTCCCTCAAACACATATGTTCATATGCAGCTTTAATAACAAATCGAAGTCTTTTCACAGAAGCACCAAACATGTCTGAGTGATTTTATATTTTCTCACTGTGACAGAGAGCAAAGGAAGCTTGAAGAGCTTTGTCAGTGTCTCAACAGGATCACTGATGTCTGAAAGCACTGATGCAGGATAAAACAGAGGGATGATGTTTTTTTTTGTCCTGACAAGCATCATTTTTTATCACTCTGAGCCACTTTTCAGGGACAACTGTCCCAACTTCTAGGCCTTACATTTCTCAAGTGAGTCGTCTGTTGTTTAGAGGTAGAAGTGAATACACAGAGGATGAAAATTGTGCACATTAGTTTTGACTTCTCAAGAAGGTTATTTTGTGAATGAAAACTAACAAAATAACGGAAACAAGAGGGGGGAAAAGGCATCTTCGTTTGAGGGGCTGTGAGGTCGTTTTAGAAAAGCTGGTGTTTATTTCAAGGATAAAGACTCAGTTTCAAATGAGCACTTGCACCCACTGTGGTGAGGATGTGACTCTTGCCAAGGTGTGTGTTTGTTTTGAAGCAAATGAATGGAGAACAGATCTTATTTTTTAAGACTACTTTTCTTTGTTCAAGACAACTTTTTACTGCTGTATTTAGCACTACTCCTGGTTATGTCCTACCAGAGCTCATCTACCAATCAGAGCTAACCTAACCTCACTCTTCATTTTATTGACAGACTCTCACGTTTGATCAGATCACTGCAGAATAGCTGCTGCATGTGGGTTAGAATCAACATTATCACAAACAGATTAGCCTGTGTTTTAGCCTTTAGCTTGTAGTTTAGCCCTTTGCTCTTGCTTTACCCTTTAGCTCATGATTTAGTCTGTGTTTTAGTCTTTAGCTTGTGTTTTAGCCTTTAGCTCAGGTTTTAGCCCGTGCTCTATCACTTTTCGCTTTCTTCTTCTCTTCTGTCCTTTTTCTTTTTGACAGTCCAGCTCCAGTGTCCACCATCACTGATATATCCAAGAAATCCTTTTCAACAGAAAATAACACAGATCTCTCTTTTCTGCTAAACATCGTCAGTCAGTGTGGTGTTGTCATAGTAACTTGGACAATGACAATTAATCTTGTGTGACTCGATCAGGAAGCTAAGAAATATCAATAACCTACATTGCCTGATAACCTGATAATCTCATTTTAAATTGTGGATTATGATCAAGCAGATATCTAGAAGAGAGACTTTTTCAAGATCACTTAGAAAGTCCTCACAGGGACTTTAACTGGAATAGAAATAAAAGTTAGGCTTTACAAAAAATGATAACTAACTTAAACTGTATTGTGTGTTTCCAAAGCTTACTGAAATTAAAGACATTTTTGAATCTTGCCCCTGACAGCGAACCCATCTAACAAAAAAGACTAAAACTAATACTGAAACTAATATAACTAAACTAAAACAAAGTATTAAAAAATGAAAACCAAACTAAGCTAGAAAACCTGATTTAAAAACTAGAGTAAAATTAACTAAAATTGTATATATATATATATATATATATATATATATATATATATATATATATATATATATATATATATATATATATATATATATATATACACACACACACACACACACCCACACACAAAAGTATAATAACCTAGCTCAATCTATGTAATTTCCTGTGCAAACAAATCTAATTTACGACTTTCCTTCACTGTCTTGACTCCTGTACATGGCTTCAATCTGTGATGTAGTAAAGAGTAATGGGATTTTTTTGAAGTCAGTGTTGTAGTTTCCATGAATATATATTGATGCTTGAACTTTATCACCCAGTAAAGCTTTTTCATTGTTATTATCTTAAATCTTTTTGGACTACTGGTTTCTGTTCTCAGTTTCTTTCCGTGGCTCAGCAGACGGGCTTGTCTCTCCCTTTCTATCTTACTTCATATCACTCTGTCCTCCTCCTGTCAGCCCTGCCACCCTCTTCCATCTTCTCTTCTGCCTTTTCGAGTAAACACCACTGTCATCTCTCATTTGCTCTCGTCACTCCCAGCTCCCCCCTTTCCTGAGAAGTCAAACATCACCTCAACCTCTTTTTAACCTCCTCCTTGTCATTTCTACACATCTCACTGTCTCTCACTTTCTTTTTTTTTTTTTTCCTGGACCACAGCGAAGCTTAGGAACGGCCTTCAGAGATGACAAAGTCAACGAGTGAGTGTGATGTTGAGAACTCAGTGTCACTCTGCTGGGCTAATTGTTGGAGTTCCCTTATTGTTGGAACATCTTGTCAACTAAAACTCATGGCCTTGGTTTTTATTAGAGCTTATTTGTGTGATTGTCATATATTTGGGGTGTAGTAAACAAATGTTGATGTGTCAGCAGACAGCTCCATTTATCTGTAACATTGATTTGCCAGCCGTCACTGACTACAACAACGAGCAGAGGACACGGTGACCAGAGCAGCAGCACAAAAATAAGGCAAGTTGCCTGACAACTGAGGCTGCAGGGACAGCATTAAACGACGTGAACTGCCAAAGTTAAGTGGAAGCCAGCATAATTTCCAGAGATAGCAGATGGTCGCAAAAGCTCATCTTGAGAAGTTTGTAAGTATATGATGAAAGGCAGAGCAAAGGTACCGTGTGTTCATCAGCTGATCTGTTATTTACTGTAGATTATATTGATTATTATAGTGTTAATACTAGAGCATCATTTAGACTTATGAGTATTTTAACTTAAGTTTAAATGTGACAATTTAAAAAGAAAAATCAACAGAGCAGATGACAAGCAGAGTGCATGTGCGGGGTCCAGTTTACTCCCACTCTTTGACATTTCTTAGCAGTCAGTACATTTCTGACATATTCTGTCAGTTTAATCAGGGATGCATCGGGGACCACTCACCACTCACCATTATAATAGTCTATTTTTGACCAATGTGCCACCAGGCATTACCAGGCTGCTCAACTATCTGGTTACATCCTGCCTCCCACTTTGTGCCATTCAGGCTGACACAACTCTTGAAAGCCATTTACAGCAGGAGAGCTGCACTGATGGTGCTGAAAAAAAAAAAAAAAAACTTTTTCTTCTGTATTTTCAGATCAAATTCAAGTTTATAGTCAAACTGCTTATTCTGTTTTCACTAGAAGTTTTTATTTACTGCAATCTTTTCTGTACTTGCTCCTCATTAAGGACCATCACCACTCTGGATACAGCTAAAGAGTGACTCACTGACACTGCAGCATGCACCACATTTCTACATATCTTTGCCACTGATCAGCTAACAGCACTGCTTCTCCAAAACAAACAGCTCCATCCATGACATGCACTCACATGGTCCATAATCAGTCCTCCTCTCTGCCTCACAACATGCAGTTTCAAGTCTGCTTCTAACATCAGTGTCTTCATTGCAGAAGCTGCACTGTGACGCTGGTGAAATCATGTCAAATCTTTTAAATCCTGCATGATGTTCAGTGATGTGGAAAAGCCATTTCATAGAACTGATGACTGTTATCCATGTGTACAGTGCATTAAAGGGATGAACATTAGGGGAGGGTATTCTGCTTTTTTTTCTCTTTAGCTTTATACAAATAACATGATTTACAGATCAAATTATTGAATTGTTTTGTTATTATTTATTATTATTATTCATTTTATTATTTAGTCTGTCTGAAACACGCTGTTCTAGCTGCTGTTACTTTAAGGGTTCTTGCTCCACAAACCCTTGTCCCTCTGATTGGCCAGCCCTCCAGAGGTCAGTCGGGGGCAGATTTATGAGCAGACCTTGGTGTTTGAGGCCCACCCCTCCAATGTCATGAACCATCTAGCATATCCCTATGCAGTGACCTCATGATTTCAGCAAAGACAGATCTCATGAAGTTGTTGGAAGAAGTTTTCTCATATTTTTAGAACTGACAGAACAGTTAGCAGTTTGTATATATCCATGCTTAAAAACAAGGTACAGAACTTTGGTTTCTGTTAGTAGGCTGAACTATTGGGATAGGAATACGTGAATATTATAAATCCTGTCCCACAATCCAGGTGAGGGCTGCTGAATACATCTCAAAGCTACAGACCCTTCCACTTTGGAATTACCACTACAATTCTACAATTTCATTTAGCAGAGGTTTTTTTTCCAAAGCGGCCTACAACACAAGCAAGAAACTAACTAAGAGAAAACTTCCCTTGTGTATTTATTTGGATTATTATTATTATTATTATTAATGATGCATTGGTACGCATTTTTTCTAATTAAGACGTGGTCTGCTAAAGTCCATTACACAAATAAAGATTTTAAAATCTTAACTGATCCTGAAAACATGAGAGAGCTCAAACATAGTGATGGATAATTAGAGATTTAACAGCTTTGTTTTTACAGCCCGTTGTGTAAAATGATATGTTAAACACAGCACACCACACTCTATAGAAGTCTTTTCATTTTGTTTGGATTAATCAGATTTAAATCTGTTTTCACCACAGATCAGGGGAAGAAAAATCTCTCTTATTATCCTGCTACAGAGTAACGTAGCAGGATAATCTTCAGATCCGTTGGTTATCTGACCCTTGCTGGTTTTCGTCTAAGACAGGAATCTGGACAGAAATTGGCTGTACTATTTTATTGTGTGTTCTGCTTTAGCTGTGGTTTATTAAAAGTGTCTGAGGACAACACCAGGGGAATTTACAGGAAATAGAGATGAAGTATTGAAAAAAATGCTAATCTGCCTGTTCATGCACTGAATGAAGACATCCTACTCAAAATTCTGACCATTTCAGAGTCTTTTTTTTCTTTCATAAGTTTCCTGTTTGAGACGTTTTTAGCATATTTGTATATTTGTTTAGTTCTGTATATGTGAGTTGTTTGGCTTCTAAGATCTGTTTATGATTGCACTGAAAAATAAAATCTCCATCTGAGGAATCTCAGTTTACAATCCAAATTAAATACAAAGCTCTAGGAAAAACTTTGAGCGCACATGAACAGACGGCGAGAAGGAGGTACAAGAATAATTTTATGCGATTAGTGTAAACAGATCCATCCATCCATGGAGAACGTTGAGAAATCAGGCCAGTTTTTCCTCTGTGCAGGGTAGAGGAGGAGAAACAGGTGCACAGTATCACACTCAGACACACGCCGCCTTTATAAATAAACTGATGATCCACTTCAACTAAATGGAAACAAACTGCATCAAGAAAGGAAAATACAAAAGGATGAAGAATCTAAAATGAGTTTTTCAGGTATGAAAGTGACTGAAGAGAAGAGTTTCAGATTAGGACTCTTGGTTCAGTTATGTAAATAGGGATGAGCGAGTACACCATTATCTGTATCTGTATCTGTTTACCCATCCATATTATCTGTATCCGTATCTGTACTCGTATGGGGGGGACATAAACCAGAAGTGGGCGTGTTTTGTCTGAAAATGGGCGGGACTTAAATCTGAACATTATTTTAAGTCTGAAACTGACAAGAATTGATTTGAAATGGCTACATTTATTTTCAGCTATGTATTATGTACAACTGGTAAAATGTGTATGTAGTGGTGTGAAAGACTGTCTCTTTATTTATAATCTGTGTAAATTTAATAGGTGATTTTTGCAAACATTCATTGGCAAAAAAATAAAAAAATATGCCTTGTTGTTCACTGTATTTTAAAAAACACTGTGCTCAGAATGGGCAAAGTTTTCCAACTAACTTTCTCACCAGCCAAACTAAAATCACGCAGCCAGTTAAAAAAAAGAAAAAAAAAGAAATGACCGGCGTGGAGAAACTAGGGGGACACGCGACACAAGGAGTTTACAGCTTTAAGCCTTCAAATGCGTTGCGTGTACGTTGCAAAACAGTTAATCAAGTAACTTTAAATATAAAAAAAGAACTAAAGAGCTGCGAGACAACGCAGACCTTAAAAAAACGTTCCTGAATTGAAGCAAGAGGCACTGACCAGCGCGACACGAGCCATTTTCAGCCCCGTCTTGTCACATGCATCGCGTATGACAGGGAATAAGTTCAAGAAGTAACTTTAAATACCAAACAAACCTTAATAGAGACGAGCAGAAGAAAACTGAGTGAGTAGTACAGAGATTAGAGCAACGTAAACTACAGTCAACTCAAGCAAGCAAGAGAAGCAGTCGCTGTCACTCGCTGCCTGTATGTGTGTGTGTGAAAGAGGAGAGCAGGCACCTCCTCGCTGCAGCATATGGGTGCAGGGAGGGAGGTGTGCTGTGTGTAACGAGTACTCGTTTGAAACGAATGTCCGGCTCATCCCTAGTAAACACTTTATACGATCATCTGGTCGTCATCATGTTTAATCTGACCTGTGTTAGATAATCTGTTGTGGTTTACTCAGCCTGAATGAGGACAGACTGAAATGAATCTAAGAGGGGTAGGCTGAATATATATATCAGAGCAATGAAAGATGTTTACGATTTCATTTGTTGCAAGGCTAACATGGACTTCTCCTCCTTTTTTGTGCATGTTGGCTGAGAATCGTGCGTCAGCATCACATCAGCATCATTAATGTTTCTGATCTGATCCCATGTGCACTGACATTAAGACAGGTCTGTTCTGCTGTGGTCACACAGTGGTGTGAACACAGAGTAAGGCGTCACCGAATGCTAAACTCTTTACAAACTCTTTGTTTAATCTGCTCGCTGAGCTCGACGATTCCTTCCTCAGGATCACTTGTCAGACTTGTCCCCTCGATGATTTGCTGACAAAGAAAGACGGTTCATTATAAGTGCGTGAGTTGTTTGGCGTTTGTACTGTCAATGATGGGCTTAAATAAGTTAATAACAATGAGTGTTTGTGCAGCACTTCACTAAACTCAAGGCTCTGACAGCACCAGTGCTATTTATACAACAGGGCCATGAGTTTTCCAAGTCATTACAGAAGAAATTTATTGTGTGGAACGGAGAGTAAGATTTCTAGCTGGTAACAATAGATAAAGAGAGAAAAAGAAAGAAGAATTTTGACTTTAATACCACAGTCTCAGTCCTTCAAAAGGTGACATGCAATCCAGAGGAAATTCCTTCAGTCCTCGTTTGTGTGAAAGTTCAGACGTGCTGTGATGAGCATCAAAAGTTGAAGCAGACTTCAAATGAGCTTTTATGAGGATCACATCTTTAATGGACTCAGAATAACAGTTCATATAATGCAACATCACACATTTTACTGTTGTAGCAAGCTGAGATAGTTTAAACCATAAGTCATGACGTCAGTTTAGTCATGTGATTCAGGGGAAAGCGCCCTCGAAAGACCCTTTTAATACAAAAACTTTTTTTTTTCCATTTCATTTAATCGCTTTACCAGGAAAGTGATTATTTGGGACACAACAAACCAAACACATCTTTAGAAGTCTAAGATGTCGTCACAATTTATTGTTGTTCAGAACAAAGTGTCCCTGATGCACGTTTTAAGTTGAGCTGCAAAATTTTAATTTTAAACATGGACATAATAGTAGTAATAATAATAGTAATAGTAACATAATAGTAATAATGCTGGATGTTTTCAAACAGCTATGTGTTGGTATGTCATAGAAATACCTGAATCACTCTGTAAGCTGATCAAAACAATCTGTTACAGAAATAGCACAAGATCGACAGGAGATCTTTCTTTGCTGAAATGATGATGTCATCACTAAGGATCTTTTAATTGGTTCATGACATGTTGGAGGGATGGGCCTCGAACACCAAGGTCTGCTCATAGTTCTGCAAGCCTCTAGAGGGCTGGCCAATCAGAGGGAAGGGGGTTTGTGGAGTGGGGCGCCTTAAAGAGACAGCAGCTAAAACAAAGTAAAGCTATCATGACGGAAGTGTTGTTCCAGCTCACACAGACAGTGAGCTAGCCCAAAATTCAGTTCAAACCAATTAAAATGAACTAGTCCATTGTTCATTTTTGAAAATTTTTAACTTAGTTGATGAGCCAACTAATGAACTAGTTCATGTTTGAGTTTTTTTTACAGTACAGACCAAGTGGGCACACTCCGCGTAAAAAGGTGAGGTTTCTCCCATTAGCCTCTGTTTTTATGATCTATTCCGCAAATGTTCAAAGCCACCGCCACTCTCACATACACTCTTGCAAACCGCATTGTGTGAACTGTCAGCAGGATTACCCATACTGAAAGCCCAAGGAGAGCCATGGTAAATTTGACTTCTGTTGCTGTGAAACACAGTGTTCTGCATCTCTCGGCACCTTTTGGCATGTCTCAGACTGTGAGGGGCCATTCACTGCCCCAGAAGTGAGTAATCAAGTGAGCGGATAAGTTCACTGTTTGTGAAAATATGAGCGCGTTCAATGAACACGTTTAGTTTTACTTGCTCACATCTAACATTGCATGGAGGTACCAGAGTGACAGTTTAAACATTAAAAAAATAACAAGAAAAGAAGGAAAAGAAAAGAAAACACGTCTATGATTAAAATTAGAAAAAAAGGAAAAGAGCATTTTCAAAGCAATAACAAAAGAAAAATAATTAATCTATAAAAGCAGAAAACAAAGGACAAAAAAGTCAAGTACTTACTAAAGTTCTTATGTACTAAAATGTAGCAGGTTAGAGCTTTTTACTGCTAACCTGGGGCTCTGAGGTGGTGAATAAGACACAGTGACAGTGAGTGTGTGTGTGTGTGTGTGTGTGTGTGTGTGTGTGTGTGTGTGTGTGTGTGTGTGTGTGTGTACCTTTCCCTGTGTATGGGAGTTTTGAAGGTGATTATAGAGGTAACAGCAGGTGACAAAGGTGACCGGATGGGAGTGAGGTTGCCAGGTTTTTGGCACCTACACCCCTCCTGCATGTCAGACTCTAGAAGGACTGTGGGTTTCCTGTGTGAGTTTGCTGATGCCAGTCATCTAATCCCTGCCAGATTCTGTCCTGAGGAACTATTTACTGAACATCTGTGGCACCTCTCCTTCATATCTGACAGAAAGTCTCATTTAAAGTGGCAATATTTCCAAACTTTTCATATAACTGTAGAAATAATGTCCTGGAACATCTGCGTGCCGCTCGAGGACACTTGAAAGGATGCTCACAAACAGGCTAAGACATGTTGGCACAAACTGCTGTTCCAAACTTTCTTCAAGCTTTTCTCTCTCTCGTCCAGTCAGTGTTCCAGTGCGTTCTTCATCTCACACACTCCTCATAAGACTATTAACATTGTCAATGCAAATAACAGACACAGAAGTTCTAAGCTGCACAGCAGTGATTATATGCATTGTGAAATGAGTTATCTGAAAAAGTATGACAGACCACGCTTCAGAGAACACGCTGTTCCCCTATGTTTCCACTTATTCTCTGCTCAGAACATCATTCATGGTGAGTGTTTGACAGGGCTTCAGAGCTTATGATCCTTTATCACTTTTACATTCAGACACTGAAGTTTATAGATGGAGCAATGAGATGTACACAGAGGTTAACACTGAGGGAAATCACAGCTGAATCAGAGAACAAGTAACGCAGAAATACTAAATTAGAGTTCCCACCTACATGGATACAGTCTTACCAGGTTTTCAGCAGATGTGCGAAAAAATGAATAAATGAAAGTAAAAATAAAATAAAAATGAAAATGTCCTTTGTTCGTCTACTCAGTGATTATTTCTCATGGAGTGGAGTACTTGACAGTATTTGGATTCTCTCATCAAAACTACAAACAATAAATTAATTCATTCATTTTTAAAAATAAGGAAAAACTTGTCACTGGAAATATAATTACCACTACATGGTTTTGGTAACATTGTGCTTCTGTGATAATATTACTGAGGTTTTTGTTTGCATTAATTACAAATGTTTTTACAAAGCCACTTGTAGCTGAGGCACTTACAGATAGGACTGATAGTTTAAAATTTGTGTTTCAGTTTAAAATGTCCAGATGTAAAGGGGATACTGAATGAATCTTAATGTTGATGTGTGATCACTTAGTACAAGCCCGATTAAATACAATATAAACATGCACCCAATGAATACAACCCATCTATTGTTGCTAAGCACCTCTCGAGTGGAAGTTGACACCAGGCTGGATGCATTTTCGGTGGTGTTTTTACCTTTTTCACCTCAGACAAATGTTTGTTTGTCTGGGGTTCCTATGTGTAACAATGGTTACATTATTTACACACAAGATTTAGCTGTTAGCAGCCTGTAGCATATCAACAGGTCCAAAGTTACCTGCTGAGGAGGAGGCAAAAACAACATGCTGGTACTGTTGTGCAAGTTAAGAGGAGTCAACATCTACCTGTCCTCCCATCCATTCATTTGGAGAATATAAGATCCATCTACAATGAGATGGACAAGCTAGCTGTGCTAACGCAGCACCAGAAGGAATACCAGCAGAGTAGCATCACGCTAATCACAGAGACATGGCTAACAGAGCTAACACCAAACACCAGCACCACATTGAAGGATTTCACCTGCTTTGAGTGGACAGGATACAGGAGAACTACACTAAACAGAATGTTGAAGAAGGCCAGATCAGACCCTGTGGACCCTGTGGACCCTGTGGACCCTGTGGACCCTGTGGAGGTGCTGGGTGACATGGGAATATATGGCCAGGCTGTCATCACTGATGGATATTTTTTCTAGCTGACATTTAATATATTACACTTTTTAATTATAAATAGTAAAATATATTTATATTTATACTGTATTCTTGAATTTTTGCACTTTACACTTTGTTTGCTGCTGTGACTCCTGAATTTTCCTTCAAATATCATTAAAGTACTATTCTATTCTATTCTATTCTATTCTATTCTATTCTATTCTATTCTATTCTATTATATTATATTATATTATATTATATTATATTGACACTTGGACGTTGTGTAAAGCATAAACAAAACAGAATACAATGATTTGTAAATCTTTAATTACCTATATTCAATTTACTACACTACAAAGAGAAGATATTATTTTTTTCAAACTGATAAACTTGAATTTGATGTCTGCAACACGTTCCTAAAAAGCTGGAAAAGGGTCAACAAAGACTGGGAAAGTTGAGGAATGCCCCAAAAACAGCTGTTTGGAACATTCCACAGGTGAACAGGTTCATTGGAAACAGGTGAGTGTCATGATTGGGTATAAAAGGAGCATCCCTGAAAGGCTCAGTGGTTCACAAGCAAGGATGGGGTGAGGTTCACCACTTTGTGAACAACTGCGTGAGCAAATAGTCCAACAGTTTAAGAACAATGTTTCTCAACATACAGTTGATTGATGGATTTGATCATCTACAGTCCATAATATCATCAAAAGATTCAGAGAATCTGGAGAAATCTCTGCACGTAAGCAGCAAGGCTGAAAACCAACACTGAATGAACGTGACCTTTGACCCCTCAGGCAGCACTGCATTAAAAACCAACATCATTGTGTAAAGGATATTACCACGTGGGCTCAGGAAGACTTCAGAAAACCATTGTCAGTTAACACAGTTCATCACTACATCTACAAGAGCAAGTTCAAACTCTACCATGCAAAGACAAAGACATATATCAACAACACCCAGAAACACCGCCGGCTTCTCTGGACCCGAGCTCATCTGAGATGGACTGACACAAAGTGGAAAAGTCTGCTGTGGTCTGACGAGTCCACGTTTCAAACTGTTTTTGGAAATCATGGACGTGGTGTCCTCCAGGCCAAAGAGGAAAAGGACAATCTGGATTGTTCTCAGGTCAAAGTCTCAAAGCCAGCATCTGTGATGGTATGGGGGTGTGTTAGTGCCCATGGCATGGCTAACTGGACCATCTGTGAAGGCTCCATTAATGCTGAAAGGTACATACAGGTTTTGGAGCAACATATGCTGCCATCCAAGCCACGTCTTTTTCAGGGACGTCCCTGCTTATTTCAGCAAGACAATAACAAGACACATTCTGCACCTGTTACAACAGCAGTTCATTAGATAAGAAACACAGAGGGTGAATCAATCAAGTTTAAATGAAGTCTTTAAGTTACACCACATCCTGATTAAAAGTTGTTTTATTTTCTCAGGCTGTGCTCCTCTTTTATTTTACTTCTGCATTTGTGACAGCTCACATATGCAGAAGGCAAAACACTGACAAGCGCAGCAGTTTAGCGTCACATTGAGACATGCTCCCAGGCTGTTCCTGCTGCGGCTCAGCAATTCCACTGTGGTTGATTTAAAATATTCACTCGTTTGTGAGCATAAAAGAAAGAGACAGAGAGAATACAAAGCGATGGTGGAAGATGAGCAGTAGGTGTGGGTACAGGTGGAGTAAGATGAAGATACAGAGAACAGATTTGGAGGTTGAAACAGGCAGAGAGAAAGAGGAGCTGGCTGGAGTCTGACAGCAGCATATGACAGGTGGAGGAGATCATTATTCTTTAGATTCAGGATACAGTGTCCTCAATCACTCTCTGTCTCTCTCTCCATCTCTCATCATTAATGGGGGTGGTGGGAGATAAAAGTTTACCTTTTTTTTTTTCTCCTTCCACGATGCTTTTCAAACGTAGTTACATCTTACACTGGTTTGTTGAAAATGCTTCAAAATGGGTTTACAGCAGGACAGAGCTACAATCCACATGAAATATTTAGCATACCGTGTCTATTACAGGAGAAACAGAATGAAAGCTCACGTAACAAAGAAGCAGCACAGAGCGACGGTGTTCATGTGGTGTTTGTGTCTGTGCAGCAGGTCTAAATACAATATTCAAAAGTCTGTCATTTTTCTGTGTTCAGATCTTTACAAACTCTTTCCTGTGATTCTCAGTTTCCACCTTTTTTAACAAGCTGGTCTTCATGTGAGACAAAACGGATGTGTGTGTTCGTGTGTGTGTGTGTAGTTTAACTTGAAAGCATCCTGCACCCTTAAGACTCTGGACAGTGTACACTCACTCCCTCTCTTTTATCCAGTTGTTGTCCCCTCACACCTTTACCTGTAAGAATTTACTTGTGTCACACTCTTTTACACTTATATCCAGCTCTCCCTCCACCCCACCCTCTCTCTGTATGGTGCTGTCAGTGAACAGGTGTGCTGCTACTTCTCTTTATTAATGACAGTCAGGAAGAAAGCATGGGAACCAAGTGTGTGTGTGTGTGTGTGTGTGTGTGTGTGTGTGTGTGTGTGTGTGTGTGTGTGTGTGTGTGTGAGGCACACTGGAGAACTGACAAATGTGGGAGTGGTTGTGCTGCACGCTCCATCGGCACAGTGACAAATGGAGGGGGCAGGAGACCCGTATATATTAATACAGACTCCCATACACAGGGAAAGGTACACACACACACACACACACACACACACACACACACACACACACACACACACACACACAAACCCCAAAATAGCAGTCTGACAGAGGACAATGTTTTCAGAGCTTGAAAGTTGTTTGGTTCTTGAAATTCATTCACAGTAGAATGTCCTCGTACCTGTCGTTTTGATGGAGCACTGAAAGCCTTTCCTTTACAAGCAAGTGCTTTAATAATGTATTGAATCTTGAGATCTTGTTACCCTGCCGTCTCAGAGACTCTGTCACCGTGTTGAATTCATATCCACCCCCTGCAGCTCTGCCTGTGTTGGGGAAGTTGTTTCTGGTCATTTTATTGGATAAACAAAAGGTGGTTTCATAACTTTTCTCTTTGCTCTTTTGCTGTGATTAGCTTTTCTCAAGCATCCCTTTTGCCACGCAGAATGAAATGAAATAGCTGCTATCAAGGGGTTTTAATTATTTGGACCACAGATATAAGTCTGATATTATGCGATGGCACACTTTTGTGTCTAGATGTGAAAGTGTTGAGCAGGAGAGATGTGCGCTGGAATTGTTCCCTGTGTGGTTGTCACGGTTAAAGCTCATGAAGCTGTTTTGTGTATCTGTTATTATAATATGCACGATAATGATGCATCCAATGGTATCAGTCCCAATTCAAGTGCCAATGTGTGGCATAACACCAGTTTTTGTGATGTTCTGGGTCCTCTCCTCTGTCACTGATGAAATGTTTCTCTTGACATTGCAACAGATTGGCAGCATTTCAAAAAATCACCTAAAGCACAAGTGTTTAAACCAGCCTGGCTCATTTGCACCTCAAAGCAAGAGATTTTTTTTTATCAGTATACTTGGTTTAGGTGACACGCAGTAGCTAGGAGGCATGTGCAGGTGTAAGAGGATTCTCCTGTAATGGTTGGGGTTTCTGTAACATGTATAAGGAGGTCTTTGTGGGACAAATAGTGGTGGAAAATATGAGTGATGACGACAGTGAGGAGGAAAGAGTTTAAAGGAGTAAACCCTGTCTATTTACTGAATGTGATAAACAACATGTTGCATTCATCCATCGGTTCATCCACAGTGATATTCTCTGAAAGAGTTGAGAGGAAAAGTCCAGATAAGTTTTTGGTAAAGAATTCAGCTCTTTATGTTCCCACACTGGCTGCATGGCAGCTGTTAGTGCTGTTGCTTCACAGCAAGAAGGTCGCCAGTTCGAATCCCGGTTCGGGCACAGTGTCATGTTCTCCCCGTGCTTCCTCTCCGGCTTCCTCCCACAGTCCAAAAACATGCTCATCAGGTCAGTTGGTGATTCTAAATTGCCCGTAGGTGTGAGTGTGAGCGTGAAAGGTTGTCTGTCTGTGTGTGTCAGCCCTGTGATTGGCTGGAGACCAGTCCAGGGTGGACCCCGCCTCTCACCCTAAGACAGCTGGGATAGACTCCAGACACCCTGGACTGGATAAGAGGGATAGAAGATGGATAGATGAATGAATGTTCACACATCCTGAGTCCTTGAATTGGAAAAGCAGCACTGAAGATTGGATAGGTGTTCACACACATGCACATACACCCCACCTTCACAATACCAGAGAGTGCTCAGAAGTGGAGTGCATGTGTAGAAAGACCTGGTTCTGATGTTTCTAAGGAGAAGGCTTGGACTAAAAAAACATCTTTAAACTGATTTACTCAAAAAATAACATCTTCAGCATCCTTGACTCTAGCCTTGCTCCTCAAGCCACACATTTAGTGATGACTGGGCACATGATAAACAAACTTTTCATGTGTTGGAAAAACACAAATTAGATTCATTACTCAGAAGGCTGCATTCTTCAGGAGGAACTGAGGAAGCTTTTGTAAAGCAGAGCGTTGGGGTCAGACTTGTTTTCATCCTTTGGAAGGAACTGAGTGACAAGTGATGGTGCCAAGAGTTTTATTATTCAGAAAGGAGCAGAGGATAGGAGGGCAGAGGTCAAGTCCTGGGAACCAATGAAAGGGAGAGATAGGTTTAATGACCAGCAAAGGAGATAAGAAGGCTGTACAACTCTACGTCAGCGACCACTTTTGTGTTTCCCCTGAGCTGCTATGGTTGTATCCCATTCTTTCAAGAATGGAGTCAAAACTTTATAGAATAAACTGAGCTGTTGAATCTTTTGTGCATCTTCCTCCAGTTCAGATAAAGATTTTTCTATCAGCTCTCAGGTTTGGGTTCCATGAAGTTTTCTGTACCTTTACCATGCTTTGTTGTCTGGCATCAAGATGGAAGGCACAGATCCTTCAGCTTTACCTTGGTCATTCAGCACATCCCACAGCTGCTGGATGGAACGGATACCTGGGAAATATAAAGTTCCTCCCATCCTCATCCACTGCTCTATTTCATGTGTCCATAGTGTGAGCTTTCAGTGGTGGACAGGTGTCAGAATAGACCCCCTGATGGGTCTGCAGCACACAGCCCCATGCACAACAAACTGTGAAGCATTGTGATTTTTTATTTATTTATTTATTTATTTATTTATTTATTTATTTATTTATTTTAACAGACCTCACTTTTTTATCAGTTTCAGCTCCAGTAGCGTTTAGAGGGGACAAAGCGAATCAATCTGGATTACCAGTTTCTCTCTGGTAATAAAACAAAAACTCATCACAATAATCAGTGAAACTACACAGACCAGCAGGCTGCTAAATTTAACCAATTGACCCTTTTTTTCTCTGTCAGCAGTTACAACATGTAACTCCTCAACATGTCAGGGACACAACTACAGGATGTTTAAATATCCATCTCATGCATCACTTTGCATGTAACCTTGAAGTACAAACAGTAAACAGAAGCTTTCATGGTGCCTACATAAGATTCCACTACTATTAAAGCGTAGGATAAGAGGAGCGATGCAGAGACTCTCAAATAACAATCATTATCTGGATAAAATAATGAACCATATTTCTGCATCTGAGCATGTCCAGTGAGTCAGGCTTAAAGGTGGGTGATCAAAAGGTTGGTGAAAGTGCAGGGAAATCAGAGGAAAGACACAAAACGGTATTTATTTATTTATTTATTTTTTTGAACTTAGTTTTTATTCAAATTCAACAGTGTATACAATAAAATTCACATATTTTCAATTTTCATTTTTGTTTACAGCTGTATCTATATGTTTACAAGGATAAGCAGAATAATAAAATAATAATTAAAAATGAAAAATAAAAATAAAAATAATATGAAAAAAATAATAATAATAACAAAGAAAAAAAATATATAATAGGAATATAATTTGACTCTGTCATAGGGTAAAATATATATATTTATATATATATATATATACATACACCCCCCCCCAACACATTCATATATATATATATATACATACATACACACATGCACATATGTACATATAAGCATATAACAGGTATGTAAGTATCCAGACAAAAAAAAAAAAAAAAAAAGGAGGTAGGAGTCAGAAAAGGAATTCTTGGGTGTGTATTTATGTCTGCATGTGTGAGATCATGCACCTGGACGTGCATGTACAAGCAGTAGCTTCAGCCAGGAAACAATACAGATATGGCAGGGTTCCATCTTTTTATAAATTTCTCTTTCTGTAGCCTCAGGGTGTATGTTATGCGTTCCATATAATAAATTTCCAAAACCTTCTCAGTCCAACTACTATATGTCGGAGGGTCAGGTTTTAGCCATTTAATTGTTATACATTTGAGAGCTGCTGTGGTGAGTATTTGTAAGAGATATTTTTTAGCTCTACTATCAATGCCTTTTGGTGTTAGACCCAGTAGCGCCACAATTGGATCTTCTGTGAATTTTTGATGAAAAATCATTTCTAAAGCTCCGAAGACTTCCTTCCAAAATGTTTTTAATTTCTTACAAGTCCAAAATATGTGGGTATGGTTGCCTATTTGCGTACCACAATTTCTCCAACATATATCAGAGTATGCTGGGCCCATTTTAGCAACTATGACGGGTGTTCGGAAGAATCTCATTATTACCTTCCATTTGAATTCTCTCCATGAATTGGAGTTGGTTACGAGATGGGCCCCAGTACATATTTCTTCCCATGTGTCCTCTGATATGTCTTCATTCAATTCTATTTCCCATCTTCTTTTTATCTGTAATGTATTATTTAAAGTCATACCAGAAAAAATGTGATAAAAACGACCTATAATCTTCTTACTTTTGTTTCCAGTTTGTAATTTTAAGAGAAAGTCCTCAACAGGAGTGGGGCTCAAAACTTTATTCCATTCTTTGTGTTTGGTTAAGAACGTCCTTAATTGTAAATATCTGTAGAAATCAGTGTTTGGGAGTGTAAATTCCTCTTTTAATTGTTCAAATGATTTCAGGCTTCTCCCTCTAATAAGTTGATGTAGCTTAGTGAGTCCCTGTTCTGACCACTTCCTAAAACCTGCATCCATATAAGAGGGAGTAAAATCCTTCATATATCCAATGTCAGTTAGTGTTGAAATTGTATTAGGTAATCTGAATGATGCTTTTATTTTCCTCCAGGTAGTTAATGTGACTCTTGTCCATTCGCCCATTTGAGTGTCCCTTAATGGAAAATCTATAAAAGGCAAGGCATGTAAAGGGGTAACACACATACATTTTTCTATGTTTAACCAGCGTGTGTCTGAGAGATCCTGGATCCATATTGTTAAGGGTCTCAACTGTGCAGCCCAGAAGTAGTGTCTAAGATTTGGGAGTTTGAGACCACCATAGGATTTAGGAAGTTGTAGTGTTTTAAGTCTAACTCTTGGCCGTCGTCCTTGCCAGATGAACTTTGAAATGAGTTTATCTAATTTATCAAATGTGGGTTTAGGTATATCAATTGGCAACATCTGAAACAGGTAGAGAAGCTTAGGGAGTATGTTCATTCGTATACTTTCTATACGGCCTAACAGAGATAATGGAAGAGCTGACCAGCGGTTCAGATCCCTACTGATATCCTGGATCACAGGTGTGTAGTTTGTACAATAAAGGTTTTTTAATATTAGTGGAACCTGAATGCCAAGATATCTAATACCATCTTTTGGCCATTTAAATCCACTCTGAAGTTTAACTGTATGTGAAATGTTGCCACTTATGTCCATAGCTATGGTTTTGTCTATATTTATTTTATAACCTGAGAGGAACCCATATTTGGAAATAAGGTCTTTTAAGTGAGGAATTGTAGTTGCAGGTTCAGTTAGATATAGGAGAACATCATCCGCATACAACGATAATTTATGATGTTCTCCACTTATTGTCAGTCCTTTTATGTTAGTGTTGTCTCTAATGAGTTGAGCTAGTGGTTCGATGCAGATATCAAACAATAGGGGCGAAAGGGAACAACCCTGTCTACATCCACGTTCCAGAACAAAGCGATTTGATAAAAACCCATTGACTTTAACAGCAGCTTGTGGATTAGAGTATAGTATTTGGATCCATTTAATAAAACTTGGGCCAAAGTGAAAGCGTTTTAATGTTTGAAATAGGTATTTCCAGGATACTCGGTCGAATGCCTTTTGAGCATCGAGCGATAATATCATAGCTTTCTCTTTCTGTGTTTCTGGGTGGGTTATAAGGTTCAGCAATCTTCTGATATTATCTCCATAATTCCTTCCTGTAATAAACCCTGTCTGATCCGGATGGACAATTTGGGTTATAACTCTATTTACACGTCTTGCTAAAATGGCTGTTAGTATACGCAGGTCTGTATTTAGCAATGATAAGCTTTCAATAGCAGAGGTGATACTGTCTCTTTAAATGTTTTATAAAATTCGTTAATATATCCATCCGGACCAGGGCTTTTATTGTTTTTCAGAGTGGAGATTACCTGCTGTACCTCTGATTCTCTTATCGGTTCATCTAGCTCTTTTGCCATAGATTCAGATAGCTCCCGTAGTTTGATATCTTCCAAGAACTGGGCTAATTCCTTATCGTCAGTGCAAGTATCTGCATTACTATACAAAGCTTTGTAGAACTCTGCAAATTCCTGTGAAAGTTCATCTGGTCTTGATAATGTTGAATTGTTGTGCTTTAACTTATGTACAATATTGGAAGACTGCTGTTTTTTCAGGCGTAATGCTAACAATCTACTTGCCCTGTTACCATTTTCATAATATTTTTGATTGGTATATCTTAGGTTTCCCTCTATCTTTTCTGTAAGTAAAGTGTCCAGATCTCTCCGTGCTTGTTTAAGAGTAGCAAGTAAACAGGAGTTTGGCGTCCTCTTAAGATGTTGCTCCAGTTTTTTAATTTTATCCTCTAAATCTATTTGTTTAGCTTCCCTTCTCTTTTTTTTTGCACTTGCAAATGAGATAATACAACCTCTAATGTATGCCTTTGCACAATCCCACAAAATGAGAGGAGTTGTTTCAGGTGAGATATTTGTATCTAAATAATTCTTCAATTCAGTTTTTATGAGTGTGATAAAGTCTTTATCATTTAATAGCGAGGCATTCAGTCTCCATTGTTTGGTTGTAGGCCTGTGACCCAAATCCCATGTCAGTTCAAGTGGCGCATGATCAGACAGAGTAATTGGTAGTATCTTTACATCTACTATCCTGTGTAATTCTGATTTAGAAGTAAAAAATAAATCGATTCTTGAATAGGATGAATGTCTGTGGGAGTAAAATGTGAAATCTTTGCTTTTAGGAAATTTGCTTCTCCAGACATCTACCAAACCTGACTCTATGGATAAATGTTTTATCCTTTTGCTCATTCTTGGCATGGAGGCTCTTGAGGGAGGTTGTCTGTCCATAAACTGAGACATAACACAGTTAAAGTCCCCTCCCAACAAGAGGATACCTGTACTGTGTTGCAGTATTGTATTGAATATTTTACTGATGAAACCAGGCTCATCCTTATTTGGGCCATATATGTTCATTAGGGAGATCTGCATTCCATCAATAGAGCCATTCACCAAAATAAATCTTCCCTCAGAGTCTTTATGAACAAAATATGGTGAAAAATTTACCTGTCTGTGTATTAGAATACAAACCCCCCTCTTCCTGCCTGATTGGTGAGATGAGTAAAATACTTTGTCGGCCCATGATTTTTTCAGTTTGTCATGCTCTATATCAGGCAGGTGTGTCTCTTGTAAGAATGCAATCTGACAATTGTTTTTTCTTAATTGGTTAAGGATTTTCTTCCTCTTTATGGCACTATGGAGCCCTTTGACATTGTAGCTTATAACCTTAAGTGGACCCATAACTCAAATAGTAAGAAGAGAATGGGACATGACATTTAGGAGATATATGATTTTTGTATGAGTGTAGGTAAACAAATTTGGCCAGATAGGTGAGAGGTAAGATATCTTGTGGGGATATGCACTGAGGAGGCGGGGACACGCGAAAACAAAAACAAAAAAACAACCAGACAACAAAACAAAACCCAAAAAAAAGTTAAGAATATGAAAGCTTCATACTTATCTAAGAAATGCAAACACATAGCTTTAAACTTGTATTCAAGATAATTTGAGACTAAATGCACAGCTGTATTAGTGATATTACTTTCACGATCCCTGGGGAACAGTGGGATCTGAACAGGAAGAACAGAACAGAACATGAGAAGTATAAGCTCAATCAGCATTTGAGTCTATATAGTCTTTTGGGGCAAAGTCTCTGGCTGCAGGTCAAAACAGGCAGCTGTGCGGGCAAGTTTGAAAGTTGTCCGTCTTTGCTTGGGTAGAGAACCAAACAGAAATAATGAAAATAATAATAGTAGGCCGCTTAGGCTCCTGCAGAACCTCATCGTATTACTTATGGATATAACGACATTTTAATACTGATGTAGGGTATATAGTATAGAGAGATTATCATCTCATCACAAGTATAAATCCCCTATTGAAGGGTATTCGTAAAAAAAGTGAAAGTATAGAAAAAAAATAATAAGAGTGATAATATCTTATCCTGCAACAAAAAACTGCTATTGCCTCCCTAAAATGTCTTTCTTCCCCACCTGCGATATAATAACAAGCGTGTCACCGCCTATGTAAGCGATGCCACAGTGATATACTCACATATGCAGACGCGGGTGACTTGTGCATCAATTTCGATCAATTCTCAGTCTCACTGATGGGGATTACATTTTTCTTTACATAATCCAAGGCTTTAGTAGCATCAACGAACTCCTTTTCCACGTTGTCGTGAGAGATGCGAAACTTGGCTGGAAAGAAAAGTCCATAGCGGATTCCCTGTTTCCCCCGCAGCATCTTCCTGACCTCCGTGAAAGCCGCTCTAGCTTTAGCTACCTTTGCTGTGTAGTCCGGGAATATGGCAATCGAACTTCCTTTATATTTAAGTTGTCCTGTGCGGTCACGGGCTTTCCTTAGAATGTCCATGGCGTCTCCCTCGTTGTGTAGTTTTGCAATTATTACGCGTGGTATGTCCCCGGGTCTTCTCTGCGTCAGGCTGCGGTGGGATCGCTCCACTCGGATCTCTTTGTCCATCTGTAGCACCTCCTGAAGAAGTTTGGAAACAGCTGTGGGAGAGCTTGATCCTGAATGCTCTGGTACACCGGTTATCCGTAGATTCCCTCTCCGCATCCTACCCTCCATGTCCTCACACTTTTCTTGTAAGTCTTTAATTTGTTTATTGAGGTCTTGCACATTCCCTTGTACCGACACGACTTGATCAGACCATGATGACAGCCCTTCTTCAACAGTTTTCACATGGGTCTTCACCTGTTCAATTTCCATGCGAATTGCGGCTGTGTTGTTAGCAATTTCAGCTTTCACGGCCTTAATTTCCTTCGTCAGGGAGTTGAAATCCTCCGCTAACGCGCTCTTAAGTTCTTCTCTTATAACAGATGATATGTCTTGTCTCAAACATGAAAGGATATCGGCTTTGATGGATGCGATATCCATGATGGGTTTTTCCGCAGGTGCGGGTGTGGCCTTATCCGGGCTGGGTGAACTCTTTGACGAGGATGTGTTGGGCCTTGTGCTGGACGAGCCGTCGTACTTGTATTTTCGAAGATTCGATGCCATCCACGCTAGTTTCCTTGAGCTTTTGCCACACTCTGGTTAAGTGATGTATATTTTAAGAGTTGTGTGTTTTATTTCAGATGATAACGTCGTTAAATTATGAAATTATTAAGGATTCTGCAGGAGCTCTCAAAAGTGTGACCTACTCCATTCGTGCCTCTCTAGCGCCCCCCACAAAACGGTATTTATAATCAATGTACACACTCTGTATTCATTAAGAAAAACTGTATCAGTTACCAGCAGCTGAGCTGGACATGTCCAGGCTTCTCCACCTGCTTCTATTCCTCATTCTCTTTGTCTGGGACACGTTGACCTTTTTCATCCCATTGTTCCTCCTCCAGCAGCTGCTTGTTGCATTGTATGTGATATTTCCTACAGTATGTCTTGACAACTCGTTCCTGACAAAATGAAGAGGTTTTAAAGCAAACAAAGTGGATCATACAAAAAAAAATAGACAGGTGCTGTTTGTCGTTTCAGTGGTGGTGTAAAGGGATTAAAACTGGAAGGAACATTAACCAAGTGAATGAACCCTACAATTTACCATAAATAGCCTGTATAAGAATATAGAAGCGAGCTGGTAACATCTCTGCAGACCCCACTCACCCTGGACACAAACTGTTTAAACTCCTCCCCTCTGGACGACGCTACGGAGCTCTGTGCATCAGGACATCCAGACACAGGAACAGTTTCTTCGCTCTGTTGAACAATTAACCTGCCATAAACTATAACTCATATACCTCATTTACCACTACAGCCTGTTGTCTGTTCCCTTTGGCACATTCCTTTCATTGCAAATTACACTTTTTTTTTTTTGACTTATACATACATTGCACTATTTTAACTTAATATGTTATTTTTTTATTGCTTATTGTTTTTTTGTATATAGGTTTCTCTATTCTGACTCTTTTTTACTTGCTTAATCTCTTAATCTCTTTATATTAGTGATATTTAGTGTTTATTCATATATGTTGTACAGAGTGAGCACAGTACAAAATTCCTTGTATTCTTCTGAAGATACTTGGTGAATAAAGGCTATTCTGATTCTGATATGTTTTTGGGCCATTTTGGTGAAGAAAAAAGTATTTGCACTGATGTTTTTTTTTTACATTTTGGTCAGCAGAAGAATGATTTAATGTTTAAAAATGTTTATTTTTTGAATTTATAACACATTTTGGTCTATAAAAAAAGAATATTACACATAACGGCAATAAAAAATATTAATATTGTGGGGTAAGGAATACTTGGAATATTAAATTATAACAATTTAAGATTACAAAGATATTGCAAGAAAACTACTTCAGCAGGTCAGTTTTGAACCACGTACACTCATACATCTGAGGCTTAGGGGAGAATTGTTTGAATGGGAAACATATAAGGAAATACAAGTTTTATTTTCATGTTGTCATTCTTTTTTTCTATATGTTGTTGGTTTATTGTGAAGATTATTTGATATTTTCAAAAATGCAGAGTTATGTTAAAGTTTTGCTGTTTTTCATTTTTTATGTGAAAGGTTGAAAGTTTTGGAATTGTGCTTTTAGACAAGTATCAGTAAAACCATGAAGAACCTTTGTGCACAAGTATGCCCACGTTATAGTTATGAAATTAAGTGTCATAGATTATTATGGTTAGTTTTGTCTGCATCAAAAACTCCAATAACTCATTAAAAATAAATAAAAAAGAGAGATAAAAACAAAAACAAAACCCTTTTATGAAATTCTTGAGGAATTAGTTCTGCTGACGTTGGTAACCTCTGGAATAAAGGTTTGTCGTGATGTGACATTTTATAAATCCTTTGTAAGCATTGAGCTGGAAGCCTAGAGGTATTATGTAAGTGAAGTCTGTTTTACATTTAATATTCAGAAACACAAACATTATCTGTGGTGTGAGAAAGATAATCCGTCATCTCCTCTCTGATCTCATTAATAAGTTTAATGAGTGTTTAATTTGACTTTTTCTTTTTTTCATAGACTCATTGTTTCTTCTTTTTGTATCCATCCTTTGTCATCATTCAGTGAGAGGTTTCATTATCCTTCCTCACATGGTCTTCTGCACATCTATCGCTGCCTTTGTTTCTCTACTTCATCATCTTCTGTCCCTCCCTCTAAGCTCACACTCATCCATTCTTATCTCTTAAACTCTGCCAGGTGATTATTGTTTATTAGCAGCCCTCGTTCTGCTGCACAGGTAAATGGAGCATATTACTTTTCATCAGTGTCCAAACTTTACCGTTCTACAACAAATGTTTGTCTGTCTGTGACTTAAAGACTCTGACGTGGAGGCCTGTTCACTGACTCATCTGTTTGTGTCACACTGTACGCTCAGTGAGTAAATCAGGAGAAACATAGCAGGAGGTGAGCCTGACCAATCAAATGTCATCATTTCTCCTTTAGGAGAGCCCAGACTGTTCCACGGGACTCTGAGCATTTACTGAGTCAGAAGCAGCTCTGTCACAGGGGTTGTCAATTAGAGGAGAGGGATGTCAAGGGCTTGGTTCAGCTTAAACAACCTCCTATTCCACAATAAAAAAAAAGGCTGATTAAGAAAACCTTTTCTTCTTTTGCAAGCCTAAGAAATGTCCTTCAAATATTTAATGGAATAATGTTTCATGACTCATACTGAAAACACACCCTGAAGAAAAAAACAAACAAATATATGGATCTTGTGATAAACTATGGAGAAGTGGTTGTAAAAGTAGGATTGATCGTATTTGTTGTTAAAGAAAAGAAATGAAATGTCTCACCTTGTGGAGTTTTTCAGCCTGAAAGACGGGTCCTTCTGGCCAGGAAGACGATTCTTTGAAAATGAACAATGAACAAGACAACCAGGACAAAAGCTGTTTCACCCTCAGACCTACCCAAAGAAATGAACTGCTTTTTCTTAGTTTCACTCACAGCTTCTTTGAACTCAGAGAACTGTGTCTGTGGATATAACTGAACTTTGTACAAAGACATGTAAACTCACCAAGTGCTCCGCATACAAGAGTCTCATCAAATACTCTGCAAGATTCAGTTGTGAACTCAGGACTTTTTAATACATCTGTCAGACTAAAAGAAATCAAGCTGAAATACAACAACTTTAACGTACAATTAACTCATTCCATTCGCTTGTCCAATGTTTGTCCTGGGTAACACGCTAAGCAAGTCAACCCAGGTGCCCCTCTTCTCAGTAACCTCTCTAGCTCCTTCTGGGGGATCCTGAAGCCTTCCTAGGCTACAAAGGAGGGGGCCTCCTCTCAGTGCCCATAACACCTCCAGTTAGAGGCCTACAGGAGGCGCCCTTAACAGATATCCAAACCACTTCAACTGAATCCTTCTAATGGTCAGAGCATCCTCCTGATGTCCAGGCTCCTGACCTTGTCCCATATGCATGTCCTGCCATTAGTGATGAAAACAGACCATTTGTGCTAATGGTGTGCATGAGCCAGGTTAATGCCTGAATAGAGCATTGAATCTAATGGACCCCACCATTACAGGCGCTGACAGTAGGATTACCACACCTGTTAGACTGTTTCAAATATGGTGGACATCATGCACATGTGTTACCACTGAGGAGAAGAACGGATATGTAAGGATCGAATATATCCTTTAGAAGAACATGACAATGTCGAGATATGCTGAAAATTTAGAATGAGAATCATCGTCTAGCATGGGTCTGTGTGGCTCTTTGCTGACTCAGAAGCCTACGAGGCTGAGAGTGAAGTGTACCTCCTCCAAAATTTAACTAACTGACGTAACAACACAGATTTCAAGCAAACCCTGTGATTGGTCCACTGAAAGGAATCCTGCTTCCTTTACGTCCAGCATTTCCTGAATAACTGCACATATGCCTGACATTTCATCTCCCCCCAGGTCTGAGGGAGCTGCTGTCTGATATACAGCAATATGCATCAGCTGCAATATAATACACTTAAAACAGCTGTGGAAAAAAAAAACAAGCAGAAAACATGACAGGACAAGAAAAAGACAATCTGACAGTCTCTTAGGATCTCATGAGGTTCCAAAGTGTATTGCAGAATGTGAGGGTGAAAGGTTTTTTGTCACTGTGATCGACTGGAGACCAGTCCAGGGTGTCCCCCACCTCTCACCCTCAGACAGCTGGGATAGACTCCAGACACCCTGAACAGGATGAGCAGTATGAAAGACTGAGGGGTGTTTATCGTGAGGTGTCAGACTCAGCAGACTAATATAACATTGTCTCACTGCTATTCTCAAAGTGCTTCAGGGTCTTTACACTACATTGTTGTTGTTGTGTGAGAGTAGCAGGTCTCCATTCAAACAGACACGTCATCACTACAAACAGTTCAAGTTAAATAATGCTTTCGTTGCAGTTGGTGAAGGATTTAACAAACAGCACTTCTTTATTTCTTCTGCTTAATAACAGAAAAGGTTTGTTTGAAAGTGTGTGTGTTTGTGTGCGTGTGCGTGTGTGTGTGTGTGTGTGTGTGTGTGTGTGTGTGTGTGTGTGTGTGTGTGTGTGTAGTCTCCTGTGTATATGTCTCAGTCTTTTTGGGAGCATTAGACAGAGGGCAGATTGTGGTCAACTCCATTTGTTCAGCAGTGATGCTCGTGTGTGGCTGCATGGATGTGGGTGTTTGTATGTGTGTGTGTGTGTGTGTGGGGGGGAGGTACCTGTGCACGTTTACTGTATGTTTGCCATGAGATGTGACGAGCCGTGTATGCTGATAGATGCTGTTGTAACTCCATCGTGCTGAATGAAGGCCATAACCCACACATGCATTACCATATTCATTCAGCTCACAGAATAGATTGCTTTAGTGAGTGAGTGTGTCGATGTGTGTGTGTGTGTGTGTTTATGTGTGTGTGTGTGGCACAGGCTCAGTGGGCTTGTACAAAAGTGCAGCTCATTTTTAGAAGTCATTTTGCAAATGACAAACATACAGTGTGTCAGCGGCGTATGTTTCTCCATCTCTCTATCTTATAAGCACACACACGCACGCATGCACAGACAAACATACACACACACACACACAGTATGTCCTCTCACCAATACAGCTCTTTCTAGGCTGAAGCCCATTCCCATAAAATGTGTTTCAGAGAAAAGAGGTAACCATCAAGTCGGCTGTGTGCTGAAATTGAACATCAGCACAAAACACTGGGCCAAATGGTGGGTTCTGTCTCTCTCTCTCTCTCTCCCTCTCTCCCTCCGCTTTCTCCCTCATTCTAATCTCATTCTATCACCTTCTTTTGCTCCCTCCTATTTTTCCCTCCTCCTCTGTCCCTCCATTCTTTCCCTCTCACCTAGGTGTAAATTGCCCTACAGCTGTGATAGACTTGTGTTTTTGTGTGTGGCTGTGTTTGTGTGTTCTTAACACGTATTTTGGGCAGTGTGCCCCATTTGTACGTCTCAGTGTGTGTGTGTGTGTGTGTGTGTGTGTGTGTGTGTGTGTGGTGCCCTTACTTCTCCTTTTGTGAGTCCATGTGCATGTTCTGTACCTGTTTGTGAAAGTCCAGATCATTACCTGTATGTGTTGTGTGTGTGTGGGGGGGGTCAGGTCAAGCTATTATTATGGCAGCAGCTGTAGTGGTATTGCAGGGGATTGTGGGAGCCATGCAGACAGGCTGGAGGCTCTGAGAGGCTTTATGTTTGAGTGACAGGCCTGAACAAAATATGCTGCACTGCACTCACACCCCCCCACCTCCACCCATTCTTGAACGTCATTGAACTGAAATAGCCTTTATTTTTATATCACAGCTAATGTGATAATGTGATATGTAAATGAAACAACAATCTCAAACATAAATAAAGAAGAATTAATGTCACTGCTTCACAATCGAGACAACCTTTGGCAGTTGTGAAAAATCCATTTGGTGTGTTTAATGAAACCATGGAATGTGAAGGACCAGAATTTGAGACGTAGGTCAAAAAGGCTTGATTTGATTTGATTTCCATGGCTTGAGAGTATATTTCCTCTTTCTTCAATCAATGATAGAAAATACTGAAGTTTTTCTCATTTTTGGGGATGCACTTGTGTTTCTTGCCTAAATTCTTGAGGCACTTTACCCAACCTTGAGACTTTTTTTCTCCAGGTGTATTTCCTCTCTGCTCTGTTTAGGAGCATTCATATGCAGATTGGGTGGACCAAAATGACAGATTTTCTCCTGCTTATACATCAGCCAGACTTTATATGTGGCTGCACAGCCCTGTTCATCCTCTCAGACTGCAGACCCCTGTGAACATGCCCACTGATGCACACACACTTACTTTCACACGAGTACAAACAAACGCAGCGATGAATGAATTATTGGTAGTTTGCTCTGGATATAACCTGCAGCTACATATGGCCCTGTCATTCTAATGTGTTTGAATATGCAGGAGCTGTGTGTGTGTGTGTGTGTGTGTGTGTGTGTGTGTGTGTGTGTGTGTGTGTGTGTGTGTGCGTGTGTGTGTGTGAGTGTGTGTGTGTGTGTGTGTGTGTGTGTGTGTCAGGCATTAGTCTACTGGACCAAACTAATGTGATATTCTATTAATGTGATTCCCTGAGTGCATCTATTTGTTTTTGTGTGTGTGTGTGTATGTGTGTGTTTGTCATCTGCCATACGTGTTGAATTAAACACACTCACACCTTTAATTTGTTTTTGCTCATTAATTTACAACCACCAACCCTGGCTGGTTTATTCATTACTTAACTGTTAACACAACCACTTAGACAAACACACACACTCACACCGGCACACACCAACATATTGCAGATACCGCGCACACTTTTTTGTCTCCCTCTCAAACACACTCAAACACACAGCCACTCTTGTTTGCTAAAATACTCGATGAAGTTTTATAAGTGCAGCCCTCAGAATGTCCAGCAACAATATTAATGATGTGTGTGTGTGTGTGTGTGTGTGTGTGTGTATGTGTGTGTGTGTGTGTGTGTGTGTGTGTGTGTGTGTGTGTCTGTGTGTGTGTGTGTGTGTGTGTGTGTGTACCTTCAGCATGTAATCTTTCTTGCCTCTTTATGACTTAATACATATTGCTTAATCTATAAATATAAACAATAAGTGTGCAGCCATAAATCTTTGATGCAAACTGATGCAAATCAGCTCTTTAAATTTTAGTCGGTGACTATGCTGGGCTTAAATTACAGCTGGCAGGTCGTAGAGAGGTAAAACATGCTTACATTGATTTACTCTGGTACTACGGATGCTTTATATTATTTATCACCGCTACACTGAAACAGTGCTATGGTAGTTTGATGAAAATCTTTCTTCATGGTTAACAAAAACAAACAAAACAAAACAAAACAAAAAAATAAAAAATGTCATGCTCCATTGGTTTTCAGGAAGTAAATATGAAAACCAACAAGCATCTGACAAGATTTGGTGTAGTCCACAAAATATTTCAATTTTACCTATGTGTTATTGTTGGTATCATGTAATAACTGATGAAAAGTCAATGAATATTAACTGTAGACAGAGGAGATGACAGCTGAGCAGGGGCAAGGGGCGAGGGGCGAGGGGGTGGTGGGGATGGCACCGGCTACCCCTGGAACCTGGTTGGCCACCCTGTCTGGCCAACCACAGCAAAGCTTCCAATCAGTTTGTCCGGCTGCAGTTTAAAAACCCGAACCTAATGGACTATTAGAAGACCAACTATTTTGATGATTTCACACTTTACACAGTGTATTTTTTTGGCAAATAAAAAGTGATGTTAATCATACCTTAGTCCACTGTTTTAATAAGATCTGTGTCTGGTGTAAAATTGAAAACAACAACAACAACAAAAAAAAAAAAACATTTAATTTCAGTGTGCCACCTTTCTACAGTCTGAGCCCCTACCTGGACCCCCCCCCCCCCCCCCCCCCCCCCCGAAAAAAAAAAATTCTGGACACGTCCCTGCTGCCAAGGAAAGGCCTCCTGACAGAGGCTGGATGTTTTCCGTTACAACAGAGTAGATCTACCAGAGCCTCAGACCATGAGGTGTAGAAAACAAAATCAGACAGACAGACAGATGGATGGAGATGACCAAAGGGGTGTAGACAGTCTGAGTCTGTGTTTCTGTCCATCTAGGGAGCTTCCTTGTCATTTCCCATCCTGACCTCTCCGTCTCAGCAGCTCCTGCTTGTCCTCTATCTTACAACTTGTTTTCTGTTTGTTCCAGTTGACCTGATTCCACCCTGACATCGCCACCACACACTTTCTCTCTGCTATCTCATCTTTTCATTGACCTCCCCCTCTTTTTTTTCTCTCTGAATCACTTGGATGTTTCCCTCTTCTTCCTCGCTCATGTACTTCTCTGTCTCTCTTTGAGGTCAAAGCATCAAATGGGGTGACACAGTTTGTTAACAACAGGAAAAGACATAAGAGACTCCTACTCTTACTTTTTTAAGTACATCTCTTTCTCAACCATTGATTCTATTAGTTTGGGGCACCCACACCGACAAATAGACTCACACACCTTCACTTGAATCTTTAACCAAAGTCTTTTTTTAATTTATAGGATAAAGACATTTGTTCATATAGTAAAGACTGAAATAAAGAGTGAAATTTGAATAATAATGTCTTATTAAACTGTCTTTGATGACTGCTCATGTTTTGTTGTCAGTAAGTACTATTACTTTCTTGTTTTCCTCCAGTCACCAAGTCACCATCTTCATTTTTCTTCTCCTACAGTTGATGGATGTCTGGATTGGTCGGTGGATCTAAAGGAGTACCATGTCCTGGCAGGTGAACCTGTTCGGGTGAAATGTGCCTTGTTCTACAGCTACATTCGAACCAACTACACCATGGCCACCAACGCTAAGCTGCGCCTCATCTGGTACAAGAACAAAGGAGATGCAGAGGTAAGACCAGTTGTGGCTCAGTGGTTGTTGCCGCACAATCAGAAGGTCGTGGGTTTGATTCCAGCTCCTTGCGGTCACATGCTGAAGTGTCCTTGAGCAAGACACTGAACCTGAAGTTGCGCCCACTGTCGTTCAGTGCTGTATGAATGTGGTGTGAATGTATTAGATATAGCTGATGGCTTCTGCCTTAGTATCAGCCTCCCATCAGTGTGTGAATGTGGTGCGTTTGGGTGAACGAGGCTAGCAGTGTAAAGCGCTTTGATTGGGCGGTAAGACAAGAAAGGCGCTATGTAAGTACTGTTCCATTTACCATCTTGTGGTTTAGTTTTTACTTCAATGTTTTGTCTGTTTGAGTAAATTGGTTGTTTTGTACAACGGAGGATTAGGGACATGTTAAAAAAGGGTAAATTTATGAGAATTAAGAAGATTAAAAAAAAACAACAACAACAAACTTTATTCTAAAAGGTTGTTTTATAGGAGCGTCCACCCACCTACTCAAAGAGAATGAAGTGAGCGCGTCTTCTTGATGAAGTTGTGTTGAGTTACAGCTTTGACAAACAGCCTTCTTAGGCCCTGTTTATACGACAACGGTAATACGTTGAAAGGCAAAAGTTTTGTTGTGTTTCGGCCTCTTTATACGGAAACGCTGTTTCAGCCGACCTAAAACACAATTTTTTAAAAACGCCCCCCAGAGTGGAATTTTTCTGAAACGCTGTAGGCTCCGTTGTCGTATGAACGGGAAGCTGGCGTTTCCAGTAGAAACGCTGACATTATGCTCCGTTTTGTGCAGGCGCATTCCACTTTTATTGTGAGAACTTTTTGCGAACCGGACAATAATAATAGTTAAATGGCAGACTTACCAGATTGTTCTTGTGCTGCTGAATCTGTTGACTTTCAATAAAACGTTCATCTGTTGCTCCACTTCTGCACTCAGATAAGACGTATTTAATATATACACCACATGATCAGCCCTCCTCTACTTCTGCTGCTGACTACCCAAAAGACTCTACAGTTATATCACCACCTACAGGCCTTGTATGCATACTACAGCGTTTTCGTCCCTCAGCGTTTCCGTGTGAACAGGCGGCTGCTGCTCTTCAGATAGACAAGATAAAGACTACAATAACCACATTATTCCACTAAATTTAGGATATTTACTATATTTATATTCAGTTCTATAGCTGATCAAACTGATGATTTTCAAATGTTTCAACACCCCTTAATAATTCTGCATCTCTGTGTGAGATCAGGAACCAGGCAGCTTTTCAACAGTCTGTGGAAATACTGTCTCAGAGACAACACCTGTGCTCCTCCATTTGACTTACTGCTGTCAAACCATTGTCACGGGAAAACAAATAATATTGTAATGACGAGGGAACGTCTATATTTCATTTGCTTGGGTTCAAACCTCTTATGTTGGTCTTCTGTCTGAACACCATCAGCACATTTCCCTGAGTTTCAATAGAACCATCAAAAGTGAGTTTTGTGAAGGTGACTTTATATGTTGGCGTCATGAACAAAGGAAACTGTCCTGCTGGTAACTGTTACAACAAGTGTGTGACTTTCTATTTAGAAACATTTCTCACCAAAATGACGTAATATCTATAAATAGAAGGAAGTTCAATCTTTGCTTCATCCTTCTCGGTGAGGCTGGTGTGGCCAGCTTTCAGTTAGAACAAGTTTACCGTATTTTACGGTCTACAAGTCGCGTCGAAGTATTTGTCACATTATGAAAAGGAAAACAAAAATAAATGAATAAAAATATCTAAACTCACATTCATTTAGATTAATTTGGTATGTTCTCACTGTTGCACTATTGTCGCTCCACCTTCACTGAATGCATGCATGGTCCCACAGCCATGGGAAACAATAGTGGCATGACACATGCAGTGTGAGCTTAAAGCAACTCCATCGGATAAACGTCCTCACCTTTAAAATTGTATGAGTTTTGACACTAGTTTGTGCCTCAAATCCAGAAAAAACTGTCTACAACAGAGAGCAAAGAAGATGCTAATGAACTTTTATTATAGGAAGATGAAGAGGAGGATGAGGAAGGGGAGGGTGAAGTGGAAAAGGCTGCTGATTCTGTGGCTGGTCTTAAGGTGGACGGGACTGCCTGAGCAGGTGCAGAGACTGAGCAGCCTGGACAGTCCTACAGATCCTTAGTGGAGGTTCACATGTGACAGTTCAAAAATCAAGTCAAGAGATGCAGAACGTCCGTCAGCGTGTCGAGCCGTTGGAGACTTTTCCCTCATGTACGAATTTAGCGATCTTTTTCCATAAAAGTATCCAATAACACAGCACCTCATTTAATTCATAATGTATGTAAGTCACACCTGACAATAAGTTAAAAAAAAGTGCCACTCATGGTTAAATACGGGAACTTGAACCCATTCTTTTTCTCTTTTCTTACCTAAACAGAGCTTCTGGATATCATCCACATTCTGACCAACAGTGTTTATTATTTCTATTAAAGGCCTTTCTATTCAACACCTTTATTATGGATTTAATGCATTAATGTTGCATCCAGTCTAAACAAGTTCAGTAGTGCATAAACAACATAGCAAATATTCAAAACAAACAAAAAGTGTAATTGAAAGGTGCTGTGAGGTCTACCTGTTTGGTGTTGATTACAGTTACAACACTGACCTAAACTGGTCGTGTTTTTGGGGAATGGAGACACGGTTTCCCATGAACACCATCACATACCGTTATTAAGAGGTAATTCAAGCCAAGCCGTACATTCGTTTTGGAAATGAAGCGGATGAGCGGATCTTTGTTGCAGGTTGTAAATGAGGAACCTAATCGCTTGTAGTTACGAAGCGCTACAGTTTGAAAAAAGACGAAAACCAAACTATCAAATCTAAACCTGACCACAGATACTGAGAAATAACAGTTAGAAATTTAGAAAGAGTAAAAAGATTTTTTTCTTAAGTAATGTTCCTTCCAACAATTTTAATTAAAAAAAATAAATAAATCTTAAAAACACCAAGCTGTTCACCATCTACTTTTCAAATTTGATTGAATCCCCAACATACGTGTGTCAGCTTTAAAAACTGAAAGCCTGAACAATCAAATTGGCAGGCTGGTTTTGTTCAGCTTTATTTCTGGCTTTGTTTTCTTTCTCTCGCTGAAAGTTTCTGACACAATCTGTCAGTTTAACTACCTTTACAGACGATTTGGAAAAGGAATTCATGTCATATGAATGGATGCGTATTTGATGTGAAAAACACTGCTCCCTGCCTCTGAGACTCAAAACAATAATAAATGGACCTTCAGGATTTTTCCTCCAATCTGTGGCCAAAAGACAAAAATTAGAGGAAGTGCGGTTCACAGTTTTGTCTCGAATAAGGTAAAAGGAAGCTCTCAAGATTTAACTACATTATGCTTGGATCTACTGATACACTGGTCTCTCCCATTTTAAAATAAATTCAAAGTGCATTTGAAATGATATAAGTGGAGGGAATAGTCAGCCAATGTCCTGGCCAATTAGAATCCAAACTGGGTTTAACTTGACGAAGACAACACAGACATGAACCAGGGTGGATCCTGAAGGGTGAAGGATGAACATTAACATTTTATATGGTCCACAGTAACTCAGCATTCTGTGTATTATTCTGCTTTGTTCTTCTTAACCACACTTTGTAAAGGTAAAAAACTCTTTCCAGACCTTTTTTTTTTTTTTTTTTGGCCACCCTCTGTGAACAAAGCGAACCTCTTACAAATTTACGTATCTTCTGTTTCACTACTTATTGGTTTGTGTGTATAAATATTTGCTGTGGTAAACTGACCTCGTCCCTCGCAGCAGGTATAGGCATTGAAAGTCTTGTTAGGGTCACAAAGAGAGCTCACTTTTAAATCTGATTAGTTTTACAACTGGATGGAAGCCATTCACAGGAGCTTTAAAGCGGGATCATTGTGCTTCTTTTCAAGCTTTATTCTGGCCCTCTGGTGCCTCTATAGTAGCTTTACATGAGTAACAGCAAAAAAAAAAAAAATCAATAAATAGATAAATAAATAAATAAATAATCCCTATTTTTTCACACTGGTGTTTTAGATCAGTGCTTTTCAAATTGTTTCAGAGCCCCGGAACAACATCCCAGATAGCCAACTGATGTGCTATAAACTGGCATCATACATGTTCTGGCTACTTGTACTGACGCTAACGCTAATGTTAGCTTACAGAGATTTTACCTGTAGGCTCGTTTAATGGAGGAACGTTAGCTTGACCGTGTTCTCTTTTTCTTTTCTTTTTTTTTTTTTTTTTTTTTTTTTGGTTAATGTTCCATAACCAGAAAAAAAAAGGATTATTTTAACTGTCGGACCACTGGGAGGCCCTTGTGGACCATTACTGGTCGATGGACCACAATTTGAGACACACTGTTTTACAAAGCCCCAACCACTCTCTGACTGAAACACTTTGTAGCTGCTCTCTTTTAGGCTCCTTGCTTGATAAATCCCCTTCACTCTGATTTGCCAGCCCTTTGGCAGACCTTGGTGTTTGAGGCCCACCCCTCCAATGTATTAAGAACCATTTAGGAGATCTTTATGTGATGGCCTCACCATTTCAACAAGTCTCGTGAAGATCTTGTAAAGGTCTTGTAAAGGTCTCATAAAGGTCTCGTAAAGATCAGTTTACAGACAGATTCAGGGATTTGTACAACATGAGAATCTGTAGCTGTTTGAAAATCTGCACAAGTTTAGTTGGACATCCAGCTTTGTTGCTTCATCAACATGTTTAAATTTCAGAAAGCTACATTTCAACTTCCTCTATAGTTTTGACTCAGTAGTTGTTTTTCAGAGATAATGAAGGAATCATTCTGTGTTGACTCTTCACTGAAACACTCATATTTTATTGACTGTCACTCTATCACAGACCTCCTCTTTGATCTGACACTGTTTTTATATTGTTTCCTTTCAGGAGCCCATTATATTTTCGGGTCATCGCCTGAGTAAAGAGGACGACTCCATATGGTTCAGATCTGCTGAAATGGAAGACAATGGATTCTACACCTGTGTGCTGAGGTGAACTGTGCATAAAACTTCATAATCAAAACGTGAAACTTCACAAATTCCTGATTTGTAGTTATTATTCCATATAGTGACTCCACACTCAACCCTGAAACAACTTTCCAAGAATGGTTTGAATTATGATTTGCTTCGATTGAATGCTTTGTTGATAGAAAACTGTGAATAAGAGAGAGGAACAGAATTATTCTGAAGTTTTACTTCCAGCTACAGAACATTTGGTGCATAAGACTGTATAAACACAGTGAGGAATTTAACAGCAGGCAGACACAATCATTTTGGCCAGGCTCTGACATGCAGCAGTGCTCCTGGAGCTGCCCTAGTGTTGTTGATTTTATCTCATGGGAACAACCTCGCCATCGATCTCTGACTCTGAGAGTTTTGTTCTCCACCCAGGTGGCCCTTTTACACTGTGTGGGCAAATAGCAGAACTGTTTTTAGTGTGTGAATAAGAAGAATTGGGGGTTTTATTTGAGACTCTTCTGTATTCATTTTGGAAAAAGCCCCCTGCAGTCAGTGGTCAATACTTTAGATGAAAGGTTTTTAAAAAGTATTATTCTTTTACCTGCTCATTTTGGAGGTATTCACTGTGAAAGATGTTTTTATTTTTTTGGACAGTTGGTAGAACATGAAGAGGTCATTTTAATACATTGTCTTCATTACTTTATTACCTTTGCAGGAGGCTATGAAGAGTATCAAACTGCTCCATTGTGCTGAGGCAGTTGTGTGATATTACATGCATTTACTTTGCTCTGAATAAAGAGGATTATCATCCTGTTACCTGCAGAGAGGTGGTGTGTGGTCAGAGCACTTCTTTCAGCCTGTGGGGAGGAGCTGTTGTGGAGTGTGTTACTGAATCTTAAAGAGCATTTTGTATATTGTTTTTAATTGGTAAATGAAAATGTATACCTTTACTTTGACTAAAGAAAAATATTGAAAATTATTTGATATTTTAGATGCATTGGAGGCTGTACTGTGGAGCAGCTGGAAGCGCTGCAGCCTCACAGCAAGAAGGTTGCTGGTTTAAATCCCTGTTTGAGCACAGGGTGCCTTTCTGTGTAGAGTTTGCATGTTCTCCCCCATGCATGCGTAGGTGAAAGGTTGTCTGTCTCTTTGTGTCAGCACACGGTGTACCCCGCCTCTCACTCTAAGACAGCTGGGATAGGCTCCACACACCCTGAGCAGGATAAGAGGGATAGAAGATGGATGAATGAATGCATTTTTACCACTTTAAGGGGTTTTTGTATTTGACGAATGTGCTGAGTCAACCTTTTTTGAACAATCAGGATGTTACTACAACATTAATATGGCAGTGGCCCACTGGACCAGTGACCCAGTGCAGAGCTTTGTCACAAATACTAATGGTCTGTAACAAGCTGAGCAAAACCTGGACATTTTAGGGAATTTTATAAGATCCCCCTGGACAAGGAAGACATGTCAGGGCAAAAGAGGGCGAATGATCACCCTAAGCAAGGACACTGTATCAGGGAAGCCTCAAAAGTTTCCCATTTTGGCTATGACCAGTTAGTTGAATGTGGATTTCATCTTATGATTATTTAGTTATCTTAAAATTTCTGATTATTTTCTATTTCTGACTTCCAGCGTTCATTAAAACTGTTGTGCTATAGGTAATTTAAAGTGAGCTGGTTGTCATTATAACAAAATGATACCAAAAAACCCTAATGCAGACCCCTGCTATGGAATGATGCTGTAAAATAACCAATCAAATTTCAGTAGTTAACATAACTGTGTTCTGTTCTGTCAGTATTCCTTTCAAATCACAACACTTGAGTTTGTTCATTTGGGTCTTCATGAAAGAAATACCAGCAAGTAATAATAACTAAGCTGCAATATTTCCACTCTCCCTCTGCTTTACCAGTGATAAAATACAGCACTTGTTGCACAGCTTAAGTATTACCTGCAGAGCTCTGGTAACTTAGTAAGTTACCACCTGATGTTAGTGTTTGGTGTGATGCATTTAAAGTGTATAAGCCAAGTTTGTCCTGACACTTCTGACTGGAAACACTGATGTACTGATCAACAAGCGAGCTGGGCATTTTAAGCACATTTAACATCAAAAGCAATGCTTTTGATGAAAGCAAAACGAATGTATTAAAATAAAAACACTGATTACTTCCATACACATTTGGAACACTGGCAGATGCATGTTAACATGCATGATATTATTAAACCAACAATCAATACTTCATCAGCAACAGCCCACATGCCCCCTTTCACTACTTAAGAGTCTTTGAATCGTCGCTTTTTCATCGACAAGATTCATGACACGTATAGAGAGGTGTTCTTGCCCCCTGTTGGGCTGTAGGACTGTTTCATGGTATTAAATCTTTGTATGTTGACCTCTTCTCCTTGGATTTCTCTGGAAAGATGCTGAGGACAGTCTGTGTTCCTCACAGTGATGCCTCTGAGGGTTTTATTCTGTAACTGCTGTAACCTTTTTGTTGAGAATGAGGAGTGTTGGTCTGGTGTTTGGAATTGGCAGTAAAACAAATAATTTGTAGTCCAAGCTGCAGGTTTTTTTTATTTAATTTATTTTTGCTTTCGTGTGAACAGTGACTTTTTTGTGTTTGAAATGTGGCTTCTTCTGTGAACCTCTCTTCTGATCGGTGCTGTGTGTGCAACTCTTGACAAAGATAGGAATGAGGCGAGATGTCTCACTTTCAGGCAGTAAAAAAAGTACCTCATCCCAACCATAGACTGAAAAAAAACAATGGATGTCATCATGCTCTGCTCAAACTGAGGTCACCACAAAAACTGCTCCCCCTGGTGGCTGGCTGCAGTACAAGACAAAAACTCCGCCTCTCTATTCATTCCAGATGGGCTGTGGTCAAACTAAAAAAATTGATTACACCTCATAGAAATGTTTGTCTCATCCGTATGCTGTGGTGATATTTAGATATTATTGGGCTGCATTCTGTCCAGGTCCTCTTTTTCTAAAATGTTTCTTTTTTATTAGTTATTAGAGGTTAAAATTAGGGTCTCGTTTAACGATAATTGACAGCTGCTGTTCATGTGTAGTTTTTTCAAGAATAATAAAATACATCAGGAAGGAGAGTTAAGAAGAGATTAGACTGTCGAAAGAAAAAAAGTCTCTACTGCACAGACTTTGGCTGCACAATGGCGGCTCCTGTAACAGAGATTTTTTGGCTTCAAAACCATACAATGGTAAAAGGTGGAGCCACACTGTCCATTCTATATACAGTCTATGGTCCCAACAGTTCCACACCACCCAAGATTGCACAGCGACTTCCTAGTTTAATGTCCAGCTTTTTATGGAAATTTTCCAATATGATGATCGGTGGACTGGACTTATGCCTGAAAAAAAAGGTTAGAGATGACTAGATGCTGAATTTCTTTGATTTTAGAAATTACCTTGATACTTTTAGTGGTGCCAAAACTCATAAAATGAGTGTAAAAAAGATCAGCGTATTTAAAACGTGTCATTCTTCAACCAAAGAAGATGAACTTTGTTTTAATTCTTCACATCTCCTCTGTGAGACTCTACATGCTTTCCTCAGGTTGCTGCAGAGGAATGATACTCAGCAGCTTCATGCCATGGAATCACCGTCTAGCTCCCTTACTTGATCCTGCTTGTCTTCCTCCTCTGCAGCTGGAACCTTCACCGCCTTCACTGGCTCTGTTTCTTTCCCTTTGCACTTTTTTTCCCACATCACCTTCTCCCTCCTACTCTTTTTTTTTCTCCTACACTCAATCAGATCTGGCCTCATCCCACATGCTGCCTCCGTTCTCTATACCTCTTCCTCCTCCATCTACTGTTTGTTTCTCTTGGTCCATCTTCCCCCAGTTTTTTTTTTCTCCTTCTCCTCCAGTTTCTCCCTTTCTGCACCTGATTTCCTTTAACTCTCCTCATCTCTCTCTCTCTCTCTCTCTCTCTCTCTCTCTCTCTCTCTCTCTCTCTCTCTCCTCTGCTCTCTTCCCTCCTCCTTTTTCCTGCCAGAGCTTGACACCTATCCTCCCTAATAAGCTCTTTGCCTCTCTCTCTCTCTCCTTCCCCTCTGTCTTTCCCTCGTTCTCTGGGCATGACAACCTAATTAGGGCTTGGTGTCTGTCATTGTCTCAGGGTCTCTTATTAGTGCAAACACACACTGTGACACACACACACACACACACACACGGATGCAATGGTATTGCACCTTTAAATGTATTTATTTCCTCAGTCAGATAAATATTGTCACAACTGTTGTAACAAACGCTCCATCTGCATTCTTCATGTAATCTTACTGTGAGTAATGTCAGATAAGATCAGCTTTTGTTCAGCTGTAATCTCATTTTATCATCTTATGCATAGTTTTGGTCAGCATGTGCTGAAGTCAGGCTAAAGCAGGGGCATTAAAAACATGCAGCAAACACATCTCAATCTGATGTTTGTTTGTTTTTTTTGTAGTGTTTCATGCCGAAAATTCTTCTCTTTCACATTTTGCAAACTAGAATCAGTCTTTTACCTTCGCTCTTCTCATCACTGGTGAAAAACAAAGGGAAAACAACACCCACAGAGTGAGATAAACAGGAGGACGTCGGTGGAGACTGTGCTTCGTTGTGGCTCTGTAATTGCTGCAGTTTACCAACAAACATGCGACACATAGCTTTATGATGTACAGAACTTTTTTATGTGCCCCTCTCCAGCCAGGATGCTCTGTGTTTATTCATCTACTACAAACATTTCATACCAGTAAAAAGCACGGCCTACTTGCGTCTCTTTCTATAATCATCCAGTGAACAAACCAACAGGACAGAACTCCAGTATGTATGATGTTTTGATCTGCAGGGTTCGGTCTGCATTTCTCCCTCAGTGTTACAGCACAAACAGTTCACTTAGAGAGGCACTCAGGAGGAGGCATACGTAAGGGAAAGTCTATTGTTAGCAGGTATAAGATGGTATGTAGACCCCCAACAGGGTCTGACAGGACACTATGCTTATTACCCGACTACGAGCTAAAGATACAAACATATTGGCAAAAAAAAGCATTTATTTAAATCAAACTTTGATTTGAAATGATTTCTGTTTACAGTACAGTTACAGTAACTGATACTGTGTCTGTCATGACCAGAGCACAGGAAAGTGGACACATGGTAGGACACCAATCAGAGTTTTAAAGGTAAAAGGGTTTAATCCAGGCGTCGGCAACTGGCGGACCATGGCCCAAATTGGCTCACCTCCAATGAAACCTGGCTGACAGTGATTTGAAAAAAGGAAAAAAAAAATATTCACAAAAACGACGATGCTACACAGAACATTCATTCAAAAGTCATCCAGTGATCAGTGCTCTGAGTTTCTATCTGTCTGGAGTGGATGTGTTTCTTTGAAGTTTTTTCGTTCCATGGTGCCTTTGGATATTTTATTCCTTGAAAACTTGTTTGAGATGAGACAGACTGACTTGTCATTTATAAAATCAGGTAGGATGACTCTTATGTCCTTCACTGTTAACTTTCCTTTTCATTGCTTTGGACAGGGACGTTTTGTCTTGCTAGTTGGCGATCTCTTGCTAATGTCTCACGCAAAGTTACCTCAGCATAAAAAAACAATAACAGCATCAGGATGTGATGTGAGAATAGACTGCGTTACTAACGGATAAACAAATCATTACAGTAAATGTCCGTAAAATGATTAATACGTTAGTCAGGCTCAGATATTAAAGACAGCAGCCTAACAGCTCAAATACAACAGATGCGTCTACAGTTATCAAGCTGAATACCATCTGGTTTTAACACTGTTTGTTTTATTTTGAAAGTCAATGGCTGTTTTTAGGTATTTCCCATGTAAAACTTCCTGTCCTGCATGATCTGCTATATGGTAAATTGAGTAGAAACCTGTCTGATCTGGTGCTGATGGAGCGGAGGCGGACGGGAGAAGAGTGGTGTATTTGGGCTGTTATTATCACCAGGTCACTGTCTGTCTCATAATGCAGACACAGTGTGGAGCCAAAATAGTAGTCCGTAGAAAAAAATCAAATGAATAACTTTATGTAATTGCGTTTTTGTACAAGACACACCAGTTATAGATGAGAAAAGTTTTATTTTTTATAGTAGCCCCACTATTGAGTTGCTCAGAAAAGAAATTGGTTTAAAATCCAAAATCCAGGCAGAGTGGGTACACAACAGAGCAGTCAGACCAGGCAGAGGTATCAGACAGATGTGAGGCAAAAGGCAAGGTCAAAAAAGGCAAACAAGGTTTAACATGGATATGACTATGACTATAAAACAGGCTGGGATGAAGATGGGGAAGAACAACAAACTGGCGACTAGACAGTGAGGGACATGAGGTTGAAAAACAGAGGTAACAAGGGTGATGGGAAACAGGTGGGGAGGAACAATCAGGAAGCAGGTGTGACAGATGGGGGCAGGGCAGACAGGAACAGACCTGAAACTGAGACGAGGGTTAGAGAATCCAAAGTAAAACAGGGAAGACAAGACATGAAACATGAATGAATAAAATAGAGAAACTTACAGACATGACAGCATGTCAAATCAAATACTTCTGTAAGTATGCTTACAGGAAGTACACTGCATACACAACCTATTTATTAGCACGGTGCACAAAATCTTACAGGCTAGTGTTACCTCAAATTAAATGCTGCGTCTTTCATACATACTGGAAATGACAATCAAATTCTACAACTGTTCACAAGTGTTCTGCCGTTATCCATTCACTGATTATAACCATCAACCATCCTTTGATCCGTTCCTGCCCTTCCCACTTCGTAGCCAGGTCTCCAGCATTCCCCACTCAACTTTCTGACCATCTTGAGTATGTCAGATAGGAAATCAAAGTGCACTTTATTTTTCCATACTGTCCTTGTGAACTCATATGCACTCAAAATCATAAGTGTAAGAATGGAAGAATTTGAGACATTGCCCCCTAAAGTTTCTCTCGCCTGCTCCACTACCCTCACTAAAACTGATGGACAGGATCCAGTATGGAAAACATCCATGTTGTTCAACCTGCTGAATTATCATGCTAACTTAAACTACTGATAAGACTAACCAGTATGATGCTAACAGAAGCTAACAGCTTTACCTCACCTGACAGGTTGGGGTGTAAACAAGCAGAAGCTAAACTCCCTGAACTCTTTCCTGTGGATTGGGTCAACATTACGTGTGATTGGTCCTCCTCTGGTGTTGCTCATAAGTTAATAATCATCATTATCAAGGGGACGTAAAGGGCTTTTGACCAATCTGAATCAAGCATCTCGAACAGCCAGAAGATCAGTAAGAAAATCGAGTAATAGTCCAAAATCCTGGTATTGGGCAAACATATGTCTTAAATATTGCCACCTCTCTCTCTCTCTCTCTCTCTCTCTCTCTCTCTCTCTCTCTCTCTCTCTCTCTCTCTCTCTCTCTCCCACTGAGCCCAACACAGTCTCAGCAGAAAACTGTTTCAGATGAGTCTGGTTCTGTCTGAGATGAGGAAGTTTCTCCCTGTCACTGTTACGTAGTAATTGTTGTAAAGGTCTGTACTCATGGTGCGTTAAGATGAGATCAGACTCCTCATCTTGTCTTGATGTTGAACTTCTGTAAGTAATAAAACATTAAGCAGGTCTTGACTTGTTCGTGTTTTTGGAAAGTGTCTTGGGATAACGTTTGTTGTCATTTGAGGCTGTGTAAATAAAGATTGATTAATTGGTTTAGATTGATGTAAAAGTTGTAAAGAAGGTTCTTCATCTTTTGTGGTAAAAGGATTCAGGGCATAGCGCTGCACCAGTTCCCTGCAGTAGCATGTTCCTTTACTTAGGAACAACTGAACTCAGTCTTTTAGCAGCTAATTGTTCAGATATCACACATCGTTGTCTGTGGTAGCATGGAGGTGTGTACTGGCTAGAAGGAAAGGTGAGGTGATCAGAGACACTGTTCTGAAACATAAGGTGAACGGGTATTAAAGGTGTACAGACAGTTGCTATCAGGAGATAATGACTAGAAGTAGCATTGTCTGAGAAACAAAGAGATGTGAGTTCATGGAGAAGGAGTACAAAAAGAAGTACAAAAGCAGGTGGGTGAGAAAAGAAGACAGAGAAGAGATGTGAAGTTAGAAAGTTAGAGCCAGAGAGAAACTAGACGAATTGAAGGAATAGGAAGAAAGGGTAAATAAAGGAGGAGGAGGAGGAGGGGGGGGGGGGGGTTCTGCAGAGAGATTGAGGTGCAGGTGAGAGAGTGATGGCAGAAATTGAGGAATGATTGGAGGAGAAAAGGAAAGTAAAAATCCATTTTCTCTGCAGGTATAAGGACCTCAGTGGGGGAGAGGGCATGCTGAGACTGCCCAAAACCCTTTATATACCCACTATGATTACCACCACAAGTATACACACACACACACACACACACATGCACACAGACAGAGAACTTAGATACACACAGTGAGAGGTCTCAGTTTACCTTTGAGGGTGTAACACTGAAAAAGACTCAGCGCCTAACCTCTACACTCGACTATCTGAGAGAGTTTGGAAAGAGAAAATCACAAGGAAGATGGACAGAGAGCGAGAGAGAGAGAGAGAGAGAGAGAGAGAGAGAGAGAGAGAGAGAGGACAAAGAATAAGAAAGACACAGATAGAGAAATTGACTGTAAGAACCAAATGATGAGTGTTAGATATCGAACAAGGTAGCGTGAGATGAGAGATTTCATGCCTCTGGCTTTTCTAGCTCTTCAGTTCAACATGTCACATTTGTTGGATATGAGTCGTGTTCTCTGGGCGAGAAAATTACTGACTAGCAGCCTTGAAGGTTTCTGGCCCCTGGGTGAGAGAGTTTGTGAATTCGTCAACTGACCAAACTGGGTGTCTGTGTGGTTGTTTGATGAAATCTTTAAGATTACCCCCCCCCCCCCCTGCTTTTCAAGCAGAATATTCGGACACCTCCAAAAAATTTCTAACTTTTGTGCAGAGATGTGCTGACGAGCAGGGGCTCCCTGTGTCCGAAGTACTGGTATTTACATGATTCACCACACAGAGATCACCTTGATTAGCATGTGATTAACTATACGTGGGATGAAATTGCAGCCAAACTTGGCAGAGAAGAGGAATTTGTGAAAAAAAAAAAAGTAGTAAACTGTGTGAAAAACCTCTTCTTCTCTAATTTAGTACTGTTGTAGATGTGTATTTGCGTCCGCCCACTGCAGTTTGAGAACAGACGCCTTCACTGATATTATCCCTGGGTGTTCATCCCTCTGATTGTTGTTTGACAGGGTGTGGCTGGAACTCACTAGCTGATCAGTTAGCTTAACTGACTGACCACTCTCATGATGATGGACAGTTATTGTTAATTTTTTTTTTTTTATTACCTGTTTAAATGCTTTATCCATCTCTTCATATGGAGTGTTTGGTTGAGGGCACGTTGAATTTCATTCTTTGCTCAGTCTGTTTCAAAATAAAAGAAACAAATATCTTTGAAGAGCCTGGCAGCTTGTTTTCTTGTAAGGAAAGTTGTTGTTGTCTTGTTTGTCTTTAGAAACTTGAGAAGCATCATTTCTTTTTACTTTTAGTGAATCAGTTTCAGCTATTTGTGATTGTTGATTAATGGAAATGGAGTTCTGGGTTTCATTGCTTCCATGGATGTGTCTCTCTCTTCCTCTCCCTGCTATTCCACGGTGACATTTCTCGTAAACTGAGCCACCTGTCTCCCTTTGTGTTGGAGGATAAATCAGCTCACTGTGGCCACACACACACACACGCGCACACAAACACTCAAAACACCCACATAGTTGTCACAAGGGTGTTCTCTAATGCCGGCCAAATATTTAACCTCTCTTGCTTTATCAGATTAACAGACTCTGAGCGGGGGATACAGACAGCGAGAATAAAGGGAAGAAGAGAGGAGAAGAAACATACAGTGACGGCAGGCGAGTGAAACACAGACGATGTTGGAGAGGAATGGAAGCAGAGAAGGAGAGAGCAGTCATTTGAAGTTGCTTTGGCAGTCCTCTGTAACTTGGCAGCCGTTCAGTTGGTACCACTTTCTTGCCAATGTGGGCCAACATGTGCCAGTGCATGCCAATCTGAGCCAAAGCCTGCTGCTTTGGCCAGTATTTTGACAAAGAAAAGAAATTGGCCTCGGTTGAAACAATTAGGTATTCAAAGGGATTATAAGGTACTATGAAATATGCTCCGACTACGTTAAGACGAGGAAGAAAAGACTAAGAAAGAGGATAAGGCCAGAGAAATGAAAACCAAGAAACCAGAGAAGATGAGCCTTCAAAACCTTTTCTTAAAGACAAGCAGAGCTTGACCTGCATATTTTCTGCCTGTATTCAGGTGTCCTTCATCCAGATACTGAAATGTGAGGCACAGTGAGCATAACTCAGCCTCTTTAAATAGAAAATCCCTTTAAATAACCAGTTGATCCAGCTCTAACCTGAGTTTGTCCAGCTTTTATATTAGACTGTTTTTTTTTTTTAGATCAAAAGAGAAATTTTAAGGTTGAGTTCAAGGTGTGTTTCCACACGACTGCTAAAGGATTGTAAGTGCATCAAATTAGACAGAAGTCTGTCCCACTTTACATCACTGAAGATGTCATTCAGAGTGTAATATTTGATTCTTTTAGCTTCCTTTTATTTAGCTTCAATTCACAAAGTTTCAGTTAATGCTAAAGTTCAGTGAAATAAAGAGTCTTTACAGCTTGTCAGAGGAACTTCTACATGCCGTACATCAATCTGGACCATGGATACTGGAAGTAGCATTTAGAAATAACCAGTTTTTGTGTGCATAATCCCATTTTAAATCATGGATTATAAACAGGCATATACAGTATGTTAAAGTGAGGCTATTTCCACATCACTTGTAAAGTCCTCACAGTGGCTTTAAATCAAGGAGTCTTTTCATTTGAACCAGCAATCAAGAGTTCACCACTATTTTTTTTTAAATGCATGATTTTAACAGAATGAGTGGAAAGCTGTTATGAAGTGGTACTGCTGGACTCATTTTGCCCCTGTATGCTTTAATAACAGAGCAATCAAGGGGTCCCTGACTGCCATCATCATGGTCAAATACTGTTATGCAGTGTAAGTTCTTCCTGTGCATTTTATACTTGTTTGAGGGTTGTATGAGTGAAAGTGAGAAAGTTTAGTAGTGAGAAGAGAGATCTGTGTTTTTCTCTGCTGATAATGATTTCTGTGATTAATTTAATAGTGATGGTGGAGACTGGAGCTGAACTGACAGACAGAAAAAGGACAGAAGAGAAGAAGAAAGATAAACAAGAGAAAGAGAGAGAGCACAGGCTGAAGGCTAAAACACAAGCTAAAGGCTAAAACACGAGCTAAGCTAATGAGGCAGTTTAAGATTACAGATCATTCTTTCTATTAAAAGATGAGGCTGCATTGCATGGTATTAAAAGCTGATGAAAAATCGGCAAACGGGAGCCGAGCATGGGCCTGTGGCTTTTCTAAAAGTTTATACAAACTGTGTGAGATAAAAAGTTTTGCATCCTCCACACCTCTACCTACCTGGTAGGCAAACTAAAGTGGGTCGAGGTTACCCTCCACTGTTGAGAGATCAAGGTCTTTGACCATTCTTTCAAAGGTCTTCATAATAAAAGAGGTGAGTGCCACTGGTCTAAGGTTATTTAGCTGCCTTGGACCAGTGATCTTTGGAAGAGGCCCCACTGTAAGAGATTTCCAGATGGCAGGAATACAGTGGCAGTCCAGTGACAATTGAAAGATATGATGGAGAACACTGCTAAGCTGGTCGGCACAATAGTGTAATGTGCATCCACAAACTTGATCTGGACCAGGGGCCTTCCTCATGTTTGAGATGATTTATCAAAGTGACAGAAGAAGTCATTAAAAACATCCATAAGGTCAACATCACATATTCCTTCAATTATTAAAGGTCCATTCTCCTTTTCACTGACTCTCTGATTTAAAGAGGTCATAGACAGTTATCCACGCAGCAGTTATTCTGCAGTGATCTGATCAAACTTGAGAGTCTGTCAATAAAATGAAGAGTGAGGTTACGTTAGCTCTGATTGGTAGATGAGCAGGACATAAAGGCTAATGTTACACATTAGCCTATGGATATCCATCTACTAAACTACAGCACAAACTGACAGTTTACTTGTTGTCATGTTTCAAACAACAGCTCTGTGTAACTGTTGATAAATACCTTACCTCGTCACGTTGTATCCTGTAAAAAGTTGTTTTGAACAAAGAAAAGTAGTGTTAAAGAGAAGATCTGATCTCCATTCATTTCCAAAACAAACACACACCTTGTTAAGAGTCATGACATCACCACAGTGTGAACATGATTCCAGCCAAAAAGTGTCGCTGTGATCCATTTCAAACAGTCCATACGGCTCCTTTAAGGCTGTTATGAATTGGTGAACATGCAGACATATCACAGATAGGTGTGAGAGATCAGGTGGTGAGAAAGAGTGATTATTAATTCAGCATAGTGCCACCTCTGTTCTTCTTGGAAACCATCAAGATTCCTCTGATAAACAGCCTGCTGTCAGTGGATTGTGTCAGCTCCACACAGGTAGAATTAAGTGTATCATTAACAGAATGAAATAAAGCCTGTGTGCCATTTCATGCATTCATATGTACTTTACAAGCATTTGTCTCTGCACAGCTCCATGCATAGCTATGTATTTGTGCTTGTGTTTGTGTATGAATGTTTCAGCACCTGCAGACGCCCATACTCTCTCCCCCTCTGCCTGTTAGTTAGATTGATGGTCAAATTAATCTGCAGCTTCGTCCAGGTATAAACATGCTGCCTGCTGGCCAGGATACATCCCCCTCTATTAACGCTATAATTCAACGCACCCTCCAGCTGCCTGCCCTGATCATGGAAGGGTAATTGCATGGTGGGTGGGTGTGATTTATTGATGGGGAGGATATGGTGGATTACAAGTTGATTTGGAGATTAATTTATGGCTCATTTTGTATTTCACGTAAACTGAGTTTGTGTTTTTGGAGAAAACTCTGACAGGAGCATAGGCCCTTACAGACACACATGCACAAACACACACACACACAGTGTAACATCACAACAAATTGGCGGTCAGCCAAAGCACAGAGTGCCCCGAGTTGTTAGGAGGGAGAGTGCCCTGCTTTAGGAAGTCTGCAAATCAAGTGTTGAAAGGATTTAAAATGTAGAGGGATCACATCAACTTATGATCAGAGCACACTGATGAAAAGAGTCATATAGCCTCAAACTGTGTTTTCACTCAAATACGAAAGCTTTACATGTTGACCCTGCTGTGGATGCAGGAAACTAATCTGATCAGTCAAATAATGTTAATGAAGTTAGAAATGTGTTAAGTCATAATTTCATTCTTTCTGTTTAACTTCTTTTTTTTTAGTTAGTTTTGGGCTGGGAGGTGAATGAAGACAGATTCCAGCAGTGAACCAACTCTAAGCAGGTTTCAGAGTGTGTAGCCCATCTTGAACCATGCAGACCACACTTATACAATCAGTTTCAAAAGCAGACTCCTGAAGCTATAAAGAAACATTGGACACAGGACTACAGGATGCAGGGCTCATGGGAACCCATGAACACAAAAAAGGAACACTGCAGCTTAGGTTGAATTATTTATTCAAACTAGTCTTTAGATGCTAATAAAAGCAATCAAGTGTACCAATATTTTATCATTTTACATTATAATGAGTCAGACAAGTCACACCTCAAACAGGCATTAGCTGAAGCTGTGTGGTCTATGTTCCATCCAAGCGGCAACCTCCGGTCTGAAAATATGAGGCAATGTGGAAGTCTCTAAAGTCTCTGCTGTTCTTTGAATGTTCACTTGAGGCTGGCTCCAGAAGTACAGGAAGTCACAAACACACCAAGCCAAAAAAAGCCGTTTTCACGGCCAAAATAAGCACAATACAGCCTGGAACAAAGAATGTCTCCCGTCTGCCATTTCCACAATATTTAGCTCGCTAGTTCGTCCAATCAGAGGCACAGCTCAGATCATGTGACTGTGGAGCGTCCTATGGTTGTTACTGTGGAGACTCACAGCACGCCTCATTTCCAATATGGCTGCGACGGCTGTTTGGCTTCAAAAGTCCGTTTCAGGAACAGATGGGTGACGTCGCGGAGACTACGTCCATTAATTATACAGTCTATGGTTCAGGACTTGTGGATATCATGTTAGACAGAACCGGAGCCACCGGTCTATCCTCTTACCTTTTACATTTGCTTCACAGTCTGAGGTGGATGTAGACAGAGAGGGTGGTCCACTTACTAGAAGAGTTGGAGTTTAATTTGGAACATCTCCGGCCTGCATGTCAAAGTGTCTTACCCCTTACCCCGATTCACACATACTCTGTGAGTGCCGCGATCTGTCAGCACCGCGGTCCGTCAGCACGAGCCAACTCACACTGCATCCGTCTCAGGAGCGGAGCGCAGCTCAGCGTACTCATAGCAGCTGGATACACAAGATCACAGGAGAACCACATGTTCCCGCAGGAATCACACCCATGACAACTACTTTCATGATATTTAGTATGTTAAACTCACCTGCCCTCCCAGAGCTTCATTAATTCAGTCCTGAAGTGAACTCTTCTTTTGTCAGTTTATGTATACTATGTTTAAAAAAAATATATCTGAGGTTACAAAATTTGAAATATGTCTCTTTTTAGTTCATATTAAACCATTAATATCATCTCTGTGTTATGTTTTCTTACTTCATGAACAGTTTTTCACCATTTCAGGATCTGTTGGTTTTTTTCCCTGTCTTGCTGTCATTTTTGTGTTTCTTAAGAAAGCTGTGGGCCACAGACATTTCCTCATTCCTTTGACAGATTTTTGATAACTGTCTTCACACTGACAACTTTCATCAAAAGACGTATCTTAAGGGGGCTTTAGTAGAAATAATTTAGTGGAAATTTGTAGGAAATGGTTTTGAGTTTTTGAGTTGTCAAAAATGCTCTAAGCTGTGGATGGAAATTATGCTGTGTGGGAATTGGGATATTAAAACAACACGTTTTGCTGTGGGCTATGTATGTATGTATGTATGTATGTATGTATGTATGTATGTATGTATGTTTGTATGTTTGTATGTATGTATGTATGTATGTATGTATGTATGTATGTATTTATTTGCACGGTGGACGACAGATTTAGAGGGTTTATCTATAAAACTGAAATTTCAACTCTCTGAAGTGACACGTCCTTTCTTAAAGGGAGATTGGATAATTTCAAGGGCCTGCTTATGAAATAAACCCCACAGATAATTTTCACACACTAGCACAAAAATGGCAGATATCATAGGAATGCATTAACATTGTGGATTTTTTTTTCCAATGAAAATGTTTTTACACAAAGTTCCTGCTCATCAGACTCTAATGTGCTTTGACAAACACTCACTCACTCACTCACTTACTCAGTGTTTTCACACACTTAAAGTCCTGTGAGGGCTTTCTGAGTGATCTTGAAATTGTCTTTCTAGTTGCGTTTCTGTTTCACCTTTAATTGTGCAAAACCTAAATTGCAATTAAAAAGAAAAAAAATGTTAATGGAAACATGAAAAATTTTGAAAAACCTCTCAAAGTTTTTCTGCTCTCATGAGTTGGTTTTTCAGAAGTATGTTGAAGTTTATTGCAAAAGTTCGATGGAAACACCTTTCTGGCAAACACACCTCCCTCACCTCCTCGCCCTCGATCCTCTCCCAGAAGTCTCTGGTACGTGTCCACTGCCACACATACAGACTCTGGTGTTCATATTGTAACAGCTCTGCTGTTAGTTATGTGTTCATTGCAGATGTAGATGTTTCTGACAGTCAGTGAAGGCATCATGAAGGCTGTGAGTGGCTCAGAGTGCAGCAGGAAGGAGGAGCAGAGGTGTGTGTGTGTGTGTGAGAGAGTTGGCCAGCTGGAGATGATGATTTTCATTCAGTGTTTTGTTCCTGTCTGTTTGGAGTTGGCGTGCTCATGGCCGACAGTGACCAGTTAGTAAAAACACACGTGTTCACCAATCAGGATCATCATCATTACAGCGTCCAGATGAATGGATATTTTAACGTCCTCTGTCTTTGTCTGTTGACAACTTCAGCAACAACAGTAGCACTCATCAAAATGTAGCTCTGCCTCCTAAACTGTTTGGCATATCCATGGTTACTCGCAATTACAGTTCAAATGAAATCTTGTGGGAGGAGATTCTGAAGATTGGCGCAACTCTAACACACACAGACACACAGACACACAAACACGTGAGCGCACAGCAGACAGAGAGAGGGAAAATAATGTCACAACCACCTCAAGAAATGTAGGAAAAAACTGACTTCACACCCCTGCAATTCTGTACACTACCTGTCACTGTAGGGAGGTGAAGTAACAATGAATGATGAGAGAGAGAGGGAGTAATGTAGTGATGGTGGACACTGGAGCTGGACTGCCAGACAGAAAAAGGACAGAAGAGAAGAAGAAAGCTAAACAGGAGAGTGATAGAGCACGAGCTAAAACCATACCTGCCAACATTTGACTTTGACAAAGCTGGAGATTTGACTGTCTGGAAAAACACTAGCTTTTCTGAATAGTCCTCACAGCCCCTTTAAACATACTTACTTAAGAAGTGAAGCCCTACGTCCAGGGATGCTCATTCAAATACATTTTCCTGAACAGGGTTTGTGACTACAAGTACTTTCCCTCATTGAAGCCCAGGGAATCCCAAACCTTCTTGTCCAGGACCCCTGCTGTGGGAATAAACTGATGGGGAAATCTAAAAATGAACAAAAACAGATCAGTTTGCGTCTGGTAGAAAATTTGAAAAAAAAAAAAAAAAAAAAAAAAAAAAAAAACGTGCACATGTTGCTGTGTATCCTAAATGAATCTGCCAGCTCAGATATCATCATTGTTCTGGCTTTGTTACCTCAGGGGTCTTGTGGCAACAAAGAAATTCTGTGGCTCCCACTTTGGGAACCACTGGTCTGGCCATCACAGTTTGTCCTTTTGTTGAAGGTGTTCACATCCTGATGGTTGTCTTTTTTTATCTGCTTCCATCACATCAGCTGTAGGACAAGCTGTTTACTTCCTGCCTCCCACTGACAGGTGCCAGTGTAAGAAGGTAATTAATGAGACTCACTTCATCTGCTCGTGGTCGTACCGTTATGGCTGAATGGTGAAGCTGCCCAGCTGGTTGTGTCCCTTGTGTTTTAGTCATAAGATAAAAGAAAAAAGACAATGAAGCAGAAGTCATTTGGACTTTCAAATCTGCAGTATACTTAACATGTTCCTGGCATTCATGACCTCTCTATGTGTAAAAAAGTGAG
>CM061150.1:32830513-32938013 GCA_030710495.1 Labroides dimidiatus | reverse complement strand
CTGTTGAGTGATGTACATACTCTGTGATAGGCTAAAGTTTTGATGATTTTTATTGTTATATTTTCTGCCAGAAGCTCAGAATCACTGTTTAATGAAAGGTGTTAAAAAATGTTTTTGAATCTCTCCAGGAACTCGACTTACTGCATGAAGGTGTCCATGTCCATGACTGTGGAGGAGAGTGATGAAGGAAAATGCTTCAGCAGCAACATCCGTCACCTGGAGAAAGCAGAAATAACCCACAGCAAAATGATCACCTGTCCTGAAATAGAAGACTATTTGGCTCCTTACAAGCAGCCACAGATGACCTGGTATAAGGTAAGACACACAAAGAGATTCACACACAGGTTCAGTCCAGGGTTACCCTGTGGCTCTGCAGACTGTCAGAGCTGGATCTGTCTGTGCCTCCTGTTAGGAGTGTGAGAGGGTCGAGTGGAGAGGCTCCATCTCAGTAAACACTACATACATCTGGATCCCTGAGGTGGAGGAGGGTGACGGAGGGAATTACACCTGTGAGCTGCAGTACGGATCCAGAGTGGTGCGGCGCACAACGGAACTTAAAGTTACAGGTAGGACACGGTGCATGGACGGACGGATGGGTGGATGGGTGGATCATGGAAACAGTGTGACGTGAAAGAGTGAACTTTGCACAAACAGAAACACATTAAACTGAGGACAACTGAGTTTTAAAACTGCAGTGTGATTCAAAACTATCATGATCATTTTGAATGTAGGAAATTGAACATTTACATCAACACTTGTGAGGCTGCACAGTGGAGCAATGGTTAGCGCTGCTGCCTCACAGCAAGAAGGTCACTAGTTCAAATCCTGGTTCGCCCGGTGGCCTTTCTGTGTGTAGTTTGCATGTTCTCCTCGTGCATGCATGGGTTCTCTCCAGGTACTCCAGCTTCCTCCCACAGTCCAAAAACATGCTCATCAGGTCAGTTGGTGATTCTAAATTGCCTGTAGGTGTGAGTGTGAGTGTGAAAGGTTGTCTGTCTCTGTGTGTCAGCCCTGTGATTGGCTGGAGACCAGTCCAGGGTGTACCCCATCTCTCACCCTAAGACAGCTGGGATAGGCTCCAGACACCCTGAACAGGATCAGAGGGATAGAAGATGGATGGATGAATAAACACTTGCAATATTTACAGAATATGAAAACAAAAAAAATTCAGAAATCTTCTGGTACTTTTTTTTTAAATTTTCTTTTGGTGAAATTCCATGAACTGTTTTTTCTTCACTGTGTTCTCAGATTTCTCCTCTCTCTGTCAGCGGTTGTTTCAGGCTCTTTCATACATATTGTCAGTTTGCAGTTATTAATTAAAAAGTTCTGCCAATTTTTAAAGGAACTTTGAAATGTCAGTAATGACTTTCTGGACCAGCTTTACCCACAATTTGCACAGAGACATAATTGGCTCTATAGTTATTTTCGTATTTCTTATTTATCATTGGTTTTAATAATACCTTTTTGGCAGGAATTTGTATTTAAAAAAATCTGAAAGGTTATCTGAACTGAAAAGGAAGTCTCAAAAGAAGGGTTGAATTTACCTGGTGTACCTGCTTCTGGCAGATAATATTGAGCAGCCCAGGCTCGTACTATGAAACATAATTTATGGTTAATTAAAGTAGCTTCAGGGTTTCTAACGTTACAAACTCATATCACAATGTTCTAATCCTGGCTCACGATACCTGATAGTGAGTGACTGATCCCACACTTGGTGGGAACGGTCAAAGATTATGTTTGTCTTTAGTGTATTTGAGCAGGAGGTCTGTATGGCAGAGTGTGTGGACTGGGACTGGATTAGAAATAAGGATGAAATCTATCAACCTTTTGTCTGTGATCGTATGAAAGTTGGAAGCGCTCTAGGGTACAGAGCATTCTTGATTTGATTCAATCTCTGGGATTTTGAAAAATTAACGATAACATTAAACCAATTAGGAGAGACTGTGATCAAGACTAAGCAGTGGACTTCATCCACAGCTAAAATTTGTATCCTGCCTTTTCTGTGTAATGAATCTCTCAATGACTCCAGAACATCCATTATTTTGACGGATGACTGGACTCAGCAATGCATCATTCATCATTACCACAGCACTTTCAACGTTTCCTTGAGCACACATTTCAGATCTAATCTGAAGCAAACTGGTTCGTTACATTCCCTCGTTTTTTATCCTTTTCCCAGATCAAAAACATGTTTTAAGAGCTGATGGTTTTTCACAGACATTTGACTGCATCACTGACACTTTGCTGTTAAGATTCAAAGCAGACTTCTTTCCTAGTTTTGTGTTGTGTTGTGTGTGTAAGATGTGTGTGTTGTGTATGTGCTGTGTGTGTGTCTGCTGTGTGTGGGGAAGAAAGGCTGCAAGCTTCAGTCTCACTCTCTGCTGGTTCTTGTGCTCTTATATGGACCCGTCCAGGCTAAACAGTGAGTGAAAGAGGAAATGACTTGAACAATATCACTTTAGAGTAAACTGTCTAACATTCAATGCTCCATATCCCTCACATTTGACCAAAGTTTGTCTGTTTAATTTTGCAGCTACTAAAAAGTGTTGACCAAAAAAAAAATAATAATAAAATAATAATAATAATAATATTTATTTGTGTTGCACTGCTGTTTATCTCTTTTTGGACCCAAGTCAACTTGTCAGAAACAAAGCTACAAAACTTCATTCTGTGATTTTTTAATATCATTCTGTTCTTAAAGAAAAAAAAACCCTTCTGTCTCAAAAGAGACAGTAAAAGGTAAAAAGATAAAGAGAAGTGAAAGGAGGAAGCATTTAGGTAAAATGTAAGTAGAAAAAAGGCTGAATGGTCAGAAAAATCCTTAAAAATACTAATAAATAAATAAAAGATAAACAGTGAAAATCATTATATTGTGTGTGAGAATAGTAAAGACTCCCCCAGTGGCTGGCAGGAAAAAGCCAGTATTTATATTTTAAGGAGACTTTTGCTTGCTTTAAATTATAAGCATCATCCCTCATCAATAACAGAATTATGCACCAAATCATTACATCACTCTCCAAAACTGTGCTAACAACAATCACTCACATTTTGAATAAAACCAACTAAACAAATTGCCATAAAACTTAGCTATGAGATAGACCTTTGATCAATTTCAATCATCTTAAAAAATGAGCTGCATCCTGAACAGCAGTCCTAAATTTACAGATCGTTTTATTGCACTATAGCGTAAGACCTTCATTTTGATTTTGTGAAAATGACTTAGGGCAACTAAGTGTCTAAAACACATTTGTTTAGTCATCACAGACTGATGAAATCAAAGCTCACCTGTCCCTCAGGTGTCTCTTCATACCAGATGATCAGTGCTCAGTTCTCTTCAGTGTTACCTGCTGCCTAAACATCAGCAAACTCTGCTTCTGACCAAAGATTGTTCTCCATTAGGGGGCGATATGGGACAAATATGTCAGCAGGTTTCTGTGGCAGGATCAGGATCTGGACTGATGAGGAGCTGGATTTGATCAGGACTGTTTTTTCAGGATATTTTTTGAAACGTTTTTGACCTTCAAACAACATTTTCGGCCCAACATATTTCTCCTCCTGCATTCTGAACTGTTTTCTGCCCCATTTCGTACCTCTAACTCAGTCTTGTTTCCTCTGATGTGTTTTTTCATGGAGCACATTTTCCTGTCCTGATGAAAACATTCATTTAAAGACGTCAGCTGTAGGTGTTGTTGAGTTTCTGCTGAAGGTAAAGAGCTTTATCTTTATACAGGTAGACTATGAACAGTCCAGATGGAGTTCAGTGAGACGTTACCAGACAGACTACAGTTTGTTTTATACACTTCACAGAAAATGTAAATGTCCACAAGATTTAAATATTCATTCATTTCAGTGCTGTAACTAACACATTGTGAGATGAAAGCTGGGGGATATGAAAATTGACCCTTGGCTCCAATGGGCCTCTCTGGCCAGTCTTTAGACATGCTTGCCTCAGAGAAGCGGCGCCCTCATGCATTTAAAGAAAACAGAGTTTTACTATTATGCAAATAAACTTCATGAGGTGCTGGTTTGATTGAAAAGACTCCATAATCTGAGGCACATAAAGGAGGTGGCACCGGTCTTGTGAAATTGATGGTGGGCAGGCAGTCTGTCCTTACCCACAGTGTTTTAGGCTTAATGTAGGGAGATATGCTAAGATTGATTCCAGCACTAAATAGTTATAAACTTATCAGTAAACTGGATGGAAATGAAGTGGATTCACCAGCTCAAGGTGATCAAAAACTCACTGGGAGCATTTCTCAGCACTGAAGAGTAAGAGGATCAGTAACAGGATGTCGTTTTATACAAACTGTAACACTGAAGGATTGATTTTAGGTCATTAAAGCAGCAGTTTAGCTTTAGCTTCCTCACATCGGCAAATTTCCCCTTCGCTACGTTTGGCAGCACATGTGGAGTAAGGTCTGGAGCATGACGTGAGGAGCGGCTCCAGCAGCATTTCTGGACATCTGTTCCCAGGCTGGAGTCTTTTTTTAGAGGAGCAGCAGCAGTGTGAGATAAGAGCATGTTCCTGCTGAAGGCAGAGAGAGATAGACCGTAAGAATCATAATGAGATCTGCATCAAAGCTTTGTAGGACTAAATATAAACCAAATATAAAACTAAATGCTATGAAGCTGGACTGACTTTAAAAACATGTTCATTCACAAGATGTAGGAATATGTGGATTCATAACACTCTGTGCTGTTCACTTTCATGAGGGACATTTCAAACACTTCACAGTCACCATTCTTTAATATCACTGATATTTCATTTTTCCTGCCTCAGATCATCAAGTTTGTAAATCTGTACTCAAAAAAGTCAGTGAAATTCATGTCATACTCAGAGTTTATCTTCTGTTATGGTCCTGTGTTGTTCTGGGGGCATTATCAGATAAACTTCAGACATGAGCAGGAAGTAAACCAACACAAGGGATTGAAACAATTACAAGTTCAATTGCCGTTCCACTGCACTTTCAGGAGTTACAGGTGGGAAAAATATGAGTTATGGGTTGACTGGAACGCAGCATAACACCTGTGTGTGTCAGCTGCATTCTGTACAAGCTGTCTGCTTTGGAAATATTAGCCTGGCACACACACACCCTTTGAGCACCCTTTCAACATTTCAAAAAGGACACCAGAAACAAACAGCAGCTGGTTTTTCCAACATGGATTCAGAAAAGGTAAATTTAAACATGTTCAAAAAGAAGATGCAAATGGACTAAAAGTTAGCCATAAGATTAGAAAAAAAAAAACTGTGCTCCTAATTTCACACTCTCAATCAGCTTAATAAGAGCTCCTCACCAGCTCCTCTTCCCTTTAATCATTTAACAGCTTTCAGTGAAGTGCTGTACATTTGATACAGCTGGTATAATTTTTGTCTACATTGGTGCTTACTGGTAGATCCTGTTCTTAGGTTGGGTTAAGTTAGGTTAGGTAAGGTTCAGTTGGGTTAGGTTTGGATAGCTTAGGTTAGGTTAGGTTGGGTTATGTTGGATTAGTTTAGGTTTGGTTGGGTTAACTTAGGGTTAGGTTAGATAGGTTCAGTAGGGTTAGTTTTGGATAGCTTAGGTTAGGTTAGGTTGGGTTAGGTTGGATTAATTTAGATTAGGTTAGGTTAGGTTCAGTTGGGTAAGCTTAGTTTAGGTAAGGTAAAGTTGGGTAAGATTAGATTTATTTGGGTTAGGTTCATTTCGGTTAGGTTGTGTTATTTTAGGTTAGCTTAGGTTAGGTTTGGTTGGGTTAGGTTAGGTTAGGTTCATCTGCGTTATGTTCATTTGGGTTAGGTTGTGTTATTTTAGGTTAGGTTGGTTTAGGTTAGGTTCAGTTGAGTTAGGTTGGGTTATTTTAGGTTAGGTTGGGTTGGGTTAGATTAGGTTAGGTTAATTTAGGTCAGGTTCATTTGGGTTAGGTTAATTTGGGTTAGGTATTGTTATCTTATCTTGGGTTAGGTTAGGTTCAGTTGGGTTAGCTTAGGTTAGGTTTAGTGACTTTTTTTTGTACCCGTGGGTAGGTATTTGTTTTGCAGCAAGATGGTGATAAAACATTCAGCAGCAAGCAAGAACGAAGCTGTTTCTGTATCTCTTAGTCCTGCATGTTGGACTAGGTTAGGCTGTTCTTTGTATGTTCTGGGTCTGTATGAGCTACTCAACATGTCAAAATCTCTCTTTCTTGAGATTGTCAAGGACGACAACAACAACAATCCAAAACATATTATTTACTGATGGTAATCATTACTATAGTCTGAATGCCATAAGGACAATAATCATATAACAGCTGTCCTAGTTTGTGACATTTCTCTGAAAAGAGAAAATTACTTTTACATCCAAGCAGTGAAGTAGAGCACCACGTCGCTCCAATCACAGGGTTGGGTTAATTTTAAAAATGGTTCATTGTAGTCTGGTTTCTGCACGGTGGGGCGTCCCTCCACAGGAGGAGAAACATGAGACAGAGACATGGTGTGAGGGAGAGAAAGGTGTATGCTGGAACAACTAGCAATCAGTTGTTGTAGTATGCTCCTACTTTAGCCCTCCTCTGAACACAATCAGTCACTGCAGCAGCAGCTGGTGCTCTGGCACTCAGCTTATGGGAGCAGTTTAGGTCCTCTAGTGGAAAATATTAAGCACAGTTTGATACTCCAAGATCTCAACCTGAAACAAGAAAAGACTGATTTTTAAAACATTCACACAAGACAAAGTCTGCACTATACAGATGAACTGTGTTTACTCAACAAACTAATGCTAAGTTTAAGTGTCTGCTCAGTGAAAGGAAACAAAACAGCCTCTGTCAAAGCACAAAGTAAACCTCTTGATGATGGAGCTCATACCTCGCTCTGTCAGGCTCTCAAAGTCAGACCTATCTTTCTCTCTCGCTCCCTGTGAATGTTTCTTTATAATGTGACATTATTATTATTGCTGGGTTACTTACCAGGTGCTTCAGTCTCAGTCTGTTCCTTCAGGAAACAGGTTTTAGATTTACCTTCAATCGTCTGTAATCCAGTTCCCAAATGACTCAGGTTATCAGAAACTCCTGCAGGTGACACTAAGCTGGTGAAACACTCAAGGCTGACCTGCTCTAAAAACACACTTAAAGTGACAAAGAGACACCTGCCTGTCTTTAATCATTCAGGCTGAAGTCTACACATCATCTGCTCTGTTAAGCAGTTTTGACTGCTTTTTGTTATTAGTTTGTGAGAAGGTAAAGTAGCAGGTGTTTTGGCCAGTGTGGATGAACTGAGTAAACTGCAAAAATTAAAATCTAACTGAAAGCAAGTGTTTTGTTTGCTTTCTTTTCATTTAAACAAAGGTGAATGTGGCTCTTATGAAGTTTAATGAGACGTGTTACTTAAAATATGACACAACCACTGGATTAGGTTTCAGTATTTACAGTGTTTGAGAGTAAACATCCCTCCATAACCCAAACAGATTATTTTTTACAGGCTTGCTAGGGCTGCACATAACTCTGCAGCTTCTGCTAACATCTGTTTTGATTTCAAAATCTGAACAATGAGTGCTGACAGCAAGACCCACTTGTAAACAAATTACAGAGGAATATTAGGATTGCATCTCCAACTCCATGAAAACACACACACTTTCCTGAACAAGTGCAACATGAACAAAATACTTTCATCTCTGTGAAATATTCAGAAATGTTGTGCTTCTGTCTGCTTCCGTGTGGTCTTTTTATGGCCCTGGTTTGGTGTGTGTGTGTGTGTGTGTGTGTGTGTGTGTGTGTGTGTGTGTGTGTGTGTGTGTCCGTGCATGCTGGCACATATTAACGTGTTTTTTTGCAATGCTCTGTGATCTGCATGATAATCACAGACTGCAGTCGTATTGCTGTCAAAGCCTGGGGGGGAAATATTTACACCCTCACACACGTAAACACACACACACACACAGTGCACTCACACAACCCTGACTAAATGACACACATGCACAGTCTGCTGATCTGATGGAGCGAGAACTCAGGGTCAGTGTGGGAGCGTCTGATGTGGAGAGAGCAGGGACCATAAAAGAAAACATGTATGAAAGAGAAACACCAGAGGAAACCATCAGATTTACAGCTTTGAAACGTAAGACAGGAGATCAAATTTATGAGCTTTACAGTATAGTTCAATAATAATAATAATAATAATAATAATAATAATAATAATAATAATAATAATAATAATAATAATAATAATAATAATAATATTTATTAATGATATGGACAAACAAGGCTACATGGTTTTACCTCAGCGAGGTCTATTTTCACTGAAACCTGAGATAAGGTTTGAAATTCGGAGCAATTCTGAAAACATTTACCTGAAATGAACAAAGCAGAAAAACAGAAAGACAAAAAAGAAGGATAGGTATTAAGAAAGAAGGGGAGAGCAGCATAAATTAAGGAAGATGAAGTTAAAGGGTGAAAGGAATGAGGATAAGAGGAAAGAAAGCTGGAACTCATGGAAGAAAGTAATGACTGAAATACACCGTCTGCGTCTGCGTTGCAGCTCTGCTCCATCACAGCACTGGATCAGATGGTTTCCATTCATATCAATGTGTCTTTTACACTGGATCCGTTTCACTGCAGTCCAGCTGCGTGCCTGGTCTGACTGGTCACAGCTAATCCACAGCCATAATTTTTTTGCAAGATGCCAGAAGTGTGACACGTCAAGTCAGAGTAGAGAAGATTGAGCAGGACAGGAAGTAGTGCAGGGAAACTACCTAAAAAGAGCCTGAGACTTTCAAAATAAAACAAACTGTCAAAATCAGATCGTAATTAGCTTTACCAACGCAAGAAAATGTCACAATGAGTGAAGACAGGACAGGAATCAACATGTTTGAGGTTTAACAGCACAACATGAATGACGGGAGGTTTATTAATAAAGTGGAAATAAAAGGAATTCCTCGGTCTGTGACTCCATCTGTCTGTCAGTCCTGCAGCTTGTCAGACTAAACACGCAGCCGGTGTGAGTTGACAAACAGTGGAGTGGAGCTGCAACGCAGACGCAGCCGGTGCATTTGAGACGTAACGATGGATGTAAAGATAGAAGGAAGATAAGAATAAAGGAGGGAAGGAAAATAGTAAAAAAGGAATGGAGGGAGGATTAAAAAAAGGATGGAAGAAAAAACAAAAGAAAGGAAGGCATGGAAGGATGGAGGGAAGGAAGTAAAGAGAAAAACGAATAAAGGAAGGAATGGGAGGAGGGAATGGAATGAAATCAATAAATAGGCAGTGAGAAAAGACAGAGGGAAGGAAATAAAGAAAAAAATGAGTAAAACAAAGAAGTAGATAAAGGAAGAAAAGAGGGAAGATGAAGATAAAAGGAATAATTGAAAATGGTATTTGAAGAAGGAAAAACTGAAAGTGATTATAATTGAGGATGATTAATGAATTACATAAAGGATAAATGAAGGAGGTGAAGAGAACAGATCAAAACAAGGAAGGAAGATAAGAAGAAATGAAGAATAAGAGAAAAATCTGAACAAAGGATGGAAGGAAGATCAGACTTCTGGAGGGACTCATGCAAGTTCCCTCAAAATGGTCTGCAAGATCTCACACAAGACGGGTTACTTCCTGCTTCGTCTGATTCCTCACTCACAGGACGGCCTGTACAGATGAAATTGAGTTTAGCTCCTGATCCCACTCAGTGTTTGAGAGGAGTCGTCAGTTTCCTCACAGCAAACTCAAACTTTACAAAGTCTTGTTCTCATTTCACAGTGGTCAGTCATGTATACAGTATATGAACAGAGCTTCCCTCAGTTGTAAACAAAAAAAAGAAAAAAAAAGACACCTGAAGTAAAACCAACAACCGTCTTTCTTGAGTGTGTTTCCCACTGCATGTGCCTGATATCAAAAGCAGGAAGTAACCTGTAAAAGTGTTTCTGAGGGTCGCCTCCTTTTTTGGGGGTAAGGTCTTCAAATGTGCATGAAAAAGCATTAAAAAGGGCTTCAGGGTAATTTATTAACAATCATTCAGTGATCAACCACAAAAAAATCTTTATCTGCAATGATCACGTGATAGATTCATAGAGAGTGCTGCTGAGTCTACTCTACATCTGCAGAAAGACAGACTGACTGACAGAAACAGATGGACTGAACTCTCTAATCTTGTTTTTAAATCCTTCACACCCCACAGTGAGGGAGTCATCACCTCGAGCTGCCTTCAGGAAGTCTTAGTCTGTGTGTGTGTGTGTGTTTCTTTCAGATGTATGTCATGCAGGCACAACATCAAAATTTGTGGAAAGTTGGTTGAGCAGTTTCCAATAAAAACAAATCATGGGCATCACTGACGACATGCTGCACATGGGATGTGAGCAGCAGATCCAGTGATAGCTGTCCCCATTTTGTCATCCTCAACACATTTTGTTCTGGGAGTTTGAAGGTGTCACTTTCTACAGGAAGGAACACAACACAGACACTTTTTGATAGCCATACAGGTTTTATTTCTCTGATCCGTCCCATCCAGAGCTATTTTGGTGGCTTTTCGTTCTCTTGAGTGAAAGATGGTAACACAGGAAGGGTCCATGCAAGAATTGAGGAAGGTGGTGCAAGTTTGGTTTTCCATCTGCAACACTGGTACAAATAAGATGAGGGGCTTTCTGTTGCTCTCTGTATTACAGCATGTAAAACAATCAACACTCATTTTAAGTTTTCAGGTACAAATGTAGAACTATGTTTTATATCTCTGCTTACAAAGACAAGAGGTGGAGGTTCAAATCTCACAGAGATTCACATCTCAAAACCTTACCAGTTAAAAAAAAGCCTCTATTAGAGCTGCTCTAGTCTCCTCTTTCTTTGTTGGTTGTACTGAAATAAGCCTAACTTGCCCTGAGTGTTCAAGCCAGCCTGAATTTGATTTAATTTGTTTTACACATAAAAAATGCATACCAATCCTTTAAAGAGGGGGTATTGTGCTTTTTTTAAGGCTTTATACTGTCCCTCTGGAACCTCCAAAGTATCTTTACATGATTTAAAGCAAAATGAAACAAAATATCTTTATCTCACTGATGTTTGAGAAAACACTTATTCCAGCCTCTGTCTGGATGCTTTGTTTTAGCTACTGTCTCTTTAAGGCTCCTTGGTCTACAAACCCCCTTTCCTCTGATTGGCCAGTCTTCTGGCTTTTGGAGCGGAGCAGACTTTGGTGTTTGATGAACTCAGGTCTTGTTAAGATCTCGCCCTTTTTTTTCTGTTCTTTTCCTTTTTTTTTTTAAGAACAAACCATTTTGATCAGTTTACAGTCAGATTGAGTCATTTATACGTCACATGAATACAGGTGAGGTTTCCAAATCTACACACGTTTAGTCTGAACATCCAGCATTGTTACTCTATATCCATGTTTAAATAATGGGGCTGCTTTAAAAAGGCAGAATTTTTTTTTTTAATCTCTTGTGACGGTTGTGAGATTTTTTTGTGGATTCTCTGTCCTACACAGTGCATGCGTGCATGCATGCGTGCGTGTGCGTATGTGTATGCGTATGTGTGTGCGTGTGTGTTTGTGTACATGCGCACATGTTCACTTGTTTGTGTCTGTGCAGCTGGACAGACCTGCCGTGCGCATATAGAGATCAGAGGAGAGTTGTGAAGACTTAACCATCCCATCATATAAGTTTAGATAAATCCCTCTCCTCTGTGTTGCCCTCTCCAAGCAGGTTTTCCACAGTCATCATGGCCCAGATTGTTTCTTGTGCACAGATCACACTCTTTACAAAGCCCTATCTGTGGGTCTTTCTCAGATATAGAAATATGTCCACCCTTATCCAGACAAGAGCATGTTGGCCGCGGTTTTAACTTGTGTTATCACAACATGCTGTTTCGGCCGCATTCTTTCAGTGATAAAATTATTTCGGCTAAAAACCTAAAATGCACTTTTGGGCCATTTTTGGCAAAAAAAAACAACCTTTCAGTGGCTGAAATTTCGGTGCTTCCCTAACAACAACTGAACATTCTCGGTCTCAGCACTGCTGAAAACGAGAGGGCTGACCGAAAACCAGTATGCTTGTTCATAGCAGGCTAAGGGTTAGACTAACTGCAGAAAAGAAAACTAAACAGACATCAGTTCAATGGTATGAAGCACATAGTACCGTAAAGCAGATCTGGATCCCAAAAGAAAAGTTAGATTAACCATAAATGTCAGTTCATGACCAGTATTAGGAGGAGCAAACAGGACAACAGGTCAACACACACGGCTATCTACTGTTGATACCAGCATCAGGAAATTAACAAATATGTGAAATCAATTCACAAACATTGAAGCAAGAAAGAAGTGTAAGAGGAAGCCCAAATATGAGTTCATATAGTAACAAGAGTTTGTCATAACATGATGAAGAGCTGCTTCTTTATGTCCATCTCTACGTTGAAAGGGAACAGGACATTTTAATGTTGTCATCAAGTTCATTCCATATCTGTACTCTTCTATCACCAACTCTGAGGCTCATACATTAAAAGCTTTCCTTTGATTTAATGACATGTTTTGTTTTGTTTTACAGGATGGCAGATTATGTGATTCTGCTGTAGTTTGTTCCATCATACATGACATGTTGCTAAACGTTGCATTCAGCAGCTGCATCCCAGTGCGACACACCTTGATGTAAAAAACCTGTGCATCTCATCTCTTCTTCCTCTTTAGAATGAAGAATCACAGATGCAGTGGTTACATTTGTGTTTTTAAATCTGTCTGAACAAAATAAATCATCTGGGTCTGCCTTGAAACAACGGCAAAAGCTATGTAGCTAACAAGTATACAGTTAGGCTAACAGGGCTACAGAACAGGAACACTTCTGAGTTTCAGCTTCATGCTAGCCCTTTAAACAATTAGCTATCATGACAGACATAAACATATGTTCACCTCTGCTCTCTCACATCCTGGGCCAACTCTCAAATGTATATCTGTCCTGAGTGTTTACAGACCCAGCTGACAGGTGAGGCCTGTCCTTCACTTCGATGACAAATTTGTGTCTAACCCAGGAAAAAAAAAAGACCTTTTTTCAGACTCAGAGTGGGTGACATCATAATCTAATCTTGTTGCTTTTCCACCGCCCACCCTCCTTCTGTTTAATTTCACCCCCTGTCTGTTTCCACCTGAAGCCATTTTTTTAAAGTCTCATCCATATTTCAGTGGCATTTCAAAGTAAGATGTGTGTTAGTAAAGTACACAGCATCCAGGCTAAATTTAACACTGCTGAGGATTTCTGAGTTAGGATAGTATTTGTGCCTGTGTTTCAGAAAGAAAAAAAAAAGACAGGATGAGAGAGAGAGAGAGAGGGAGATGGAGAGACAGAGAGGAATGAAGCGAAGGAATAGGCAGTGTTGCAAAATATCTGTAACCTCATTGGAATAATGCAGAGCCAAATGCAACATCACGCTCCCTGTATGACAATTTCACAAACAAACACACCCTCCCTCTCTCTCTCTCTCTCTCTCTCTCTCTCTCTCTCTCTCTGGGACGCAGGACGAATTAAGAGATCTTTCTCTCTTGCCTCTCTCCTGCTCAGTCTTCATCTGTTACTGAATCCCCCTCCACGTCTAGCTCTGCCCTGCATCTCTCTCTCTTTCTCTGTCATCTTTCTCTCATCACCCTTTGTTTTCTTTTTTTTTTAAACTCTCTTTATGTCTGCCTCCAGCCTTTTGTTTCCCCCCCTTCCTTTTTTTCTTGATTGTTCCTCCCCTCGTCTCTCTTAAAATCTTTCTCCCTCTACATCCTGACCTATCAATCCGCCTGATGCTTTCTGTCTTCAGTTTTGACACACTGTGTATAGTATGTGAACACATCTTTGTGTGTTGGTGTTTGTATGCATGTGTTAAGGGCCTGTGACCCAGTTAGAGCATCACCATCTAATTCATTGTGAAATTGGTTCTGTTCTCTCTGAGACAGAGGAACTCTGTGAGGTTACCACAAACACACTCACACACACACACACACACACACACACACACACACACACACACACACACACACACACACAGTGAGAAAGAGAGTACAAAACAAACATGACTCAGAACAGAATATTCTAGAGTTGTTTGGGAGAGTTGAGTGGTGGGGTTCATTTATTTAAAAGTTGGAGGTTAGACGTCATTCACTATATGGTTTTAAAAATGTATGATGTTAAGTGAAGCTTTTATCATTTGGGTTCACTCCCCCAAAACCAGCTCAGTGTATTCAGGCTCAGGGCTCAGTTTTACTTCCAAAGAGGACATGGCATGAAGTGAAGATGCAGGGAGTTTTCCCCCAGTGAAGAGGATGACTGATTGGTCGAATGTTTGTACTGGACATCTCTCTGCTGTAATAAGAAAACCCTTTTGCTTAACCTGAGAGATGATGCAAGAAAGAAACCTTTCTGGAAGAAAAATGAAGTTATTTTTTCATAAATCTCAAAGGTCTGAGTCACACCACTGAAGTCCAGCACTCAGAGATTAACTCATTTATTGTGGATGTCCTGTGACCACTTATTGTTTGTTTTCCTGTGTATGAAAGTGAAGAGCTACTTCAGTTTGACTTCCATCCCAAGCACCATGTCAGAGCTGATAGGTGTTTTCATGAAGCATATTGTTTCTGATAACAGCACACGGTAAATGTATCATTTTTTAAATTTTTTTATTGATGTTTTTTTACTGCTAATACAGCATTACAACTCTGTTTGCACACACACCAGGCCTGGTGAAAAATTTAATTTTTCTTCTTCTTGGGTCCAGTGGATAAATTCCCAAAATTGACTATAGCGCCCCATTCAATTTTAAACACTCAGCCACTCAACCTGATTCAACACACAGCCATGAAAATAGATATGCAGATGTATCACGCCAAGACCTACAAAAAAAAAAAAAAGCTTTTTGCACAAATTCTCCAAAACCCAAATGTTCGTATATGAATTTACTCGTTCTAGGTCTTTTATCCCATCAACTCCAAAATGAGTTTGTGTGTTGTAGCCATAAAGAATAAAGGATTTCTAGTATTTCAAAGGGAGTGTCTCTGGCACCACGTCAAAGTCTGAGGTCTCGCCATAAACAAGGATGTCATTGGAACTCTTTCATATAAGGTCTTACCTGTTTCATATATCACATCAATGATCAAAGTCCACCTTCCAACACAGCTATAAACTCAGTTCTCTGCTACCAGCATAGCCCCGCCCCTCTACTACCTTTCAAAATCATTGTCCAGTCTTTACTGAATTTTACACTCTGTATCATTGTCCCGCTCTGCATTACTGAGAATGGTAAATATATCAAAGTCACAACCATAACTAGTGTTGAAAAGCTTTACCTCGACACACTCTATGGTTAAAATTTTCCATGTATGCTTGCTGTAGGGGCCTGACCTCATCTGTATACATGGCTATTTGCCAGGGCAGATACAGCTGCAACATGTGACAGCTGCAACAATGCCCTGATGGGCGCATGGAGTCCAGGTCCCTTTACTCGCTGCTAACTACACCATGATGATGATGATGTTGTTGAAGCACTTTTTGGGTAACCAGTCCAATATCATATATACTGCTGACTTAAATAGCCTGTTAGCCCTGAGGTCACACCTTTCTTTAACCAGAAGCTTTAAATTCATGCCCTCTTTGGCAGTCTGTTGACAGGACTTTGGTTGAATGTGACACTGACCAATGACTGATGAATGAAAGAAGAGCAAGGACGTATAGGTTTGATTGTGTGATTTGTATGAAGTATTATGATGTTAACTTTATCATACCTGTGTTTGCTTTGGAAACTTGTGTCATAGCTCGTTGGTCAGAGTGTGAGCACACGTGTCTGTTGTTGAGGTGCTTCAATAGCCTTTGTTTTTTTTCTGCTTGAAACATGATTCAACATGATTCAGCCACTGGTCTGGAAAATAAGAGAGTCAGGAGGTTTATTATGCCTCTGTTTCTGTCTCTCTCTCTCTCTCTCTATCTCTCTCTCTCTCACACACACACACACACACACACACACACACACACACACACACACACACACAAACACAAACATGCACTTGCTGTGGATAAGATGCAAGAGAGCATGGATTATAACTTTCTCTTTTTGAGACTCACACACACACACACACACACACACACACACACACACACACACACACACACACACACACACACACACACACACACACACACACACACACACACACGCTGAGGACCCAGTGGTCAAGTTAATTGCATTAGGTAACCTTAAGATGCAGACCCTTCTGTCTCTCACACATCAGCACCTTGGACAGAGGCGAGCAAAGAAAACAACAGAGAGGAGAAAACAGGAGCTGAAGAGAAAGAACAACCAGAGCAACAAAAAACAAGTTGAGGAGAAAAAGTGCTAATGAGTTCACATCAGTTTAACCGCACCAGGACAGTAATAAAAGTTATTTACGCTGTAGTCTGACTGAATGTTTCCAGTGGATTATTATGTCTGGCCTGCAGAGAACTGGATGTTTCATAATGTGTTTAAAGCTCCCAGAGAAGAACAGTGTGCTGAGAATAAACTGATTCTTTCAGCAAGGAGCTCATATAGACTGTACCTGAACAACAGAAGTGAGACATTTCATCTCACACTCAGTTTTAAAGAAATTTCCCAAAGTTAAAATTTTGTCCTCAGGCTTCTTCCTGTAACAATGTTTGTATGTTTGATGGCAAATAAACCAGATAATCATGCACACTCTACTCTGCTTCCCTCAGAATCAACACATACAGCTGTCATGACCCTGTGTTTGATATGGACCTAGATTTGTGATGTGGTTTGAGACATTTTTACATGTCAGAGTTACCGTTAGCGCTGACCATTGAACACTGCCCTACTCTCATGGCTTCCTGTAAAATGTATTCTCAGTATGTAATGGGTAACATGTGGTGAGCAGGGGGTTATAGGCAGTAGAGCTTCATCAGGGTGTGGCAAGATCAGATAATTAAAAAAAAACAGATTATTTAATTGATTGAAATGATTTGAACAAAGTTAAAAAAAAAAATATTCCTGTGATTCCACAGCAGTCAGTGTTCTTTATTACCCAGATTTCTTATTGATCTGCCGGTTGTATCAGATTCTTGATTCCATTTGGTCGAAAAACCCTTTTCAACCTCTTGATGGTGGTTATTAGCTTTCATTTACATGAGCAACCCCAGAGGCAGGCTGATCACACATCATATTGATCAATTATTGGGAAATGGTTCCGAAAGTTTAGCCTCTTCTTGTTGATACCTTAGAGCAGTGGTTCTCAAACTTTTTACAGTGAGTCCCACCTCAGAAAGGACTTGACTGTCCAAGTACCACCATGATGACTGATATTCATCAAGTAGTGCAGTCAGCCTGAGTATTCAGCTGAATCTATGCACAGTTCAGTAATGAGGTTGAGGTTTTATTCTCAATAAGTGTTTGAATTATTTCAAACAATAGAAATACACAGTTTGAACATTAACACTGTGCTTAAATGTGAAACACTAAAAGAAACTGTACCACAAAAATGACACGGTACACTTCATGATCGCTTTGACCACTCCTCTGGAGGGTTATTTTAAACAATAACAGAGTGTTAGAGGGCTGTATGAGACCAATCATGCTTGAGTTCAGCACGGTTTGGATGGCCAGTGTGAACGCACACTCTATTTGAATTTATTTCATTTATATTTAATTCTGTGATTCCTCTGCGTACAAATAATGGGAGCCTGAGTACCACGAGTGGTTCACGTACCACACTTTGAGAAAGGCTTAGAACATAAGATGAAATAAAACTGTTGGCTTCTGCTAGCATCATATTGATAAACTGAGTTTAAATGCCCATTATTGTTAGCATGCTAATTTATCACCATGGATACTTTCATACTAGGTCCTGTTCAGCAATCCTAGTGATGGCAGCAGAGTGAGAGAAAGAAACTTTAGGTTACTGGTCTACAAAGAAACTTAAACCATGAGTGGTGATGATAGCTGTAGAGTTCAAAGTTGTGAAGTTTCATTTTAATTTTGAAGGAACACCAAACTCAGAGCTCAGAGAAGAAGGACAGCTGAATAAGGAAAGTTTGATGTTAGCTCCACCACAATATCGAATATATTAATATCGAAATGCCCTCGTCCAGGCAAATGTCACAACTTTAAACACAACTCCTAATATCACCACTGATTTTGATATCATTGATATCAAACGGCTTTCCAAACTATAAACTTTGAAGGTAAAAAGAAAAGACTTTGGAATCTGGTCTTCATATTTCTAGAAGTACACGTGGGTCTTTTCTATTGACCAAAAGTGTTATCAAAAGAAATGATTCATGAGGATAAAATACAAGAGAGGCTTAATCCTTCAACTTACCCGCAATTCACACATACTCTGTGCACCACGGTCAAGGATAAGATGTATGATCTGGAGCCAGGACACGGTGTTTCATTTTGAAATCTACCAGATACTTTTTCGTTTTCATGCCTGTTTTCCTGTTTGGTGCGATCTGCTTTGCAGAGATTCATGTGTGTTCCAGCAAAAATTCTCGCAGTGAGCAGAGATATAGTTTCGTTGGTGGCATATACTGAAGACAGACCGCAGCACGGGCTGTATGAACACAATGATAGAGTGGCAGCAAAATACGATGTTGTGTGCTGAGCTTACAGACCATGACACACATGAAGTATGTGTGAATTAAGGGTTAGCAAACAGGGGGTGTTTGATCTCTCTTTAACAGACAGACTCAGAATAGGATCACACTCTCCCAGGTGCACCTGAAAAACAATCGTTGTCTCACATTCGATAATCATTGAGTCCATTTAATTCAGGGGTCGAGGGAATCCAGTGATATCTACCCCAGGAAGTGGCATGCAGTTAAACACTTTATAGAACACATCTTCTAAGACTGACAGAGGAAAGTAGCCTGGAGATTGTTTACATCTAGTCTTCGCTGCTGGACCCTAAGCTGACCCAACCATTGGCCTCTTCAAGGCCTCCAGAGGAGGTCCCTGACTAATGCCTGACCTCCCTCAAGCTACTCAACTCACCTGCCCCCTCCTCGCCACTGTTTCATCATGATTTCGTTGTTTATCTGAACACAAAAGAGACAAATTAAATACAGTTGGGTCGTTTGCATGTTTAATTTGTCTGAGGTTTAATTAGTCCTGGGGTTTTTCGCAGCCACACACCAAACCACACACAGAGCTCTCCTCCCAATAACATCGACTCCCACACACTCATTTATTTTTATCACAATAATTAAAAGTCACTGAGCAGATAATAATTAAATTATCTGATTATTGAAGTGTTTCTTTGCTTTAATTCCTCCCCAGGAGGATTGCTGAGTGTATGGGTTCATTTAGACATTAATTTGCTTCAGCACAGTTCTACCCACAGTAAGTCAATGAACAGCTACAGTCGAGCACTTAAAGGTTAAGTGCTTTGCTTCAGGAGCATTGAAACAGAGGTTGGTGGCTGGGATCATTGTCTGACACCTCAGAATTAGTTTCACTTCATTTAAAAACAGCAGAGAGGTGAAAGAAGAAAAGACAAGCTATGATGGGGAAAGTTAAGGAGAGAGAGAAACAGAGGCTGACGTCACAAAAGTAACAGAGAGAGTTCGATAAATACAGATGAGAGAGAGCAGAGTTAAAGGGAGAAATAAAACTGCAGCAAATGTCTGTAAAGCATGTCAGTGTTATCTTTTTATGACCTGAATATCTTCCCTGTTGTACATAATCTGACTGAGAGTTATCTGTATCTTTGTAACAAGACAGAGAGGATCTTTCTGAAAAGGTTATTTCCACTTCAGCCAGACATATTCATCATGTGCTCTGTGCTCCTTTGACTGTTTTCTTTATGTCTGAGCGTGTGTGTGTGTGTGTGTGTGTGTGTGTGTGTGTGTGTGTATCAGGTCTGATATGGCTCGACAGTCTGTCCTACAGTGACTTCACTGCTCTCTACTATTATTTTGATTTTTAAAGTCTTTTTTTTTTTTCTTTATCTTCTTTGTGTCTCCTCGTGATTCAGTAAAGTAACCTACCTGTGCTCTTTTTGCTTGTTTCACTGTGGCCTTAAATAAGTCTCAAACAGGATCTATCCAGTAGTATCTCATGATGAGTGATTACAGAAGTGAAGACAAATTCATGTGAAATAATGTGAACACAGGTCTTTCATACTGGATTATGAGGTTAGCTTAGCCAGCTTCTATCAGACTCTAAATTGAGGAAGTTTAAACACAACACAGGACCAAGAGAGAGTGACTGGACTGTTTTCATTGAGTGCTTTCTCCAGTCTGACCAATAAGTGCTTTAACATTACAAGTCACATTTACTCATTGATGGGGCTGCTTTATAAAGAGCCCATCAGGTTTGATGAATCCCATTCAAACACATAGATGGCTCAACATTGGGACAGTGTCTTGTCCAAGGAAAGCTTCAGCATGTGGACCGTGGGACCTGGGATCATACCTTCAACCCTCCAGTTGAGACACAACTGACCTGACCACTGAGCCACAACGACCCCACTTCAATATCAAGTTGCGCCAGGAATATACCAGATACACCTCTGGTCCGGCTCCGCTCTGTTGGGTGTTGACTGCATACACCAACTGGCACATTGCAGGACACCAGACAGCTGGAGCCGGGAGACTGTGGAGTTCCAACACTTCCTACTCCATTATTGAGCCTCTCCTCATTCATGTGGGGCTGGGAAACCTCAAACTTGTTGAGTCCTGGTATGGCTGCACGCATAATGTCGGTTTGTTGCTGTAGTCAAGCTACATACAATTTGATACAGTTTGTTTTATTTTGAAAGTCTCTGGCTGTTTTAGGTGGTTTTCATACTTGATCTACTTTCTGTAAATTGATGCGTCACAGCTTTGGCATCCCGCATATTTAGGAAGATTGCGTATTTGATGTGACATGCCAGAGCAGGAAGTGGATCCAGTGTAAGTCGACAAATTGACTTGACCAGAACCCTATCTGATCCGGTACCATAACAAAACAGAGGCGGACCAGAGACACATCAGAGAAGCATCTGGTGTATTCTGGCTGTTAGGTGAAGGTGCTGGATTGGAGGTGGGCTGCAAAGCAGAGGGAGCAGTCAGAGTTGGCAAAACTCTCACTTCTCCTGATGCTATTTGCCATTTGGATGCATGGATGTGATCAGCTGAGTCGACAGCTGAGTCGTCAGCTGATGGGGACTATTGTTGGGGACAAATGACGTTCTGTGGGCTGAGCTTGACTTTAACACTCAACATACATGAAAGCTTATTTTTTTCTCAATCTTATCAATGCTAGTTTAATAATATTGTATCAGACAGGCTTTCCTTCTCCACAATGCACTATTTACTTTGCATTGGCAGTTTTAAGACGCTGGCACATATTTGGGACGGACGTCATGTGATGCTATGTCAAGAGGTCATTTCAAAACATGAGTATGTCATGTTATCAGAACAATCCTTGGAGACTTGATGGACCTTAGACTTCTAGATGGTTGATGGGCTGCTTTGAGGAAAAGTGTTTCTGTCAGCTGACCTCCCAAAGGAAAGCATTTTAGATTATAGTTCACTGTGGTGTCGTCATGTGTGATTATCAGTCTTTACAAGCAGTCTGCTTCATGTCTGCTCATGACTTTATTTTGATGCTAGGAGCAGAATCATCTGCTGTTGATGCTTTGATGATCTGTTGACACACGTTCAATCGACCTGTCTCTTATTCAGAGGCACCACAAGTTGTCAGAATCAACTCAATACAGGATCAGCATGTGATATGAGAGTATGATTGCGTGTTACTGTGGTTTCTACACATCTCTCTCAAAAACAAAACACACCTGGTTTAAACATGAAACTTTTTTTTTTTCCAGAAAATATTCACTTGTTTGGCTTAAGAGCCAAAATGTAATCTGATGTTCCCCTGAAGTGTTGTTTGGTAAGAGAAAGAAAGGAGGTGGAAATCAAGGTGTGCAGGGTAAGAAGAGACCCGAAAGAGAGAGACAGAGTGAGGATGATATGAAATGTGACACAGGTCATTACGCTGGACTTAATGAAGCCTGTTTGCCTTGATAACCACCCATTTCATTAACTGCTGTTACATAAACATGCTGTTTCTGGTGACACACACACACACACACACACACACACACACACACACACACACACACACACACACACACACACACATACAATTACACCCTACACCTCCATTGTCTGAGACCACAGAGTGAGACATTAGGTGAGACGAGAATGTGATTAATGAGAGGTCTATTAATTACAGACAATTAGAAGTAGCTCTCTCTGCTCTCTCTTTCTGACTCTCTACCTTTCCCCCCTCTCTCACCACCTGTCAGGTATCTGCTTTGATCTTTTTTTTTTCCTTTAACAAGACAAACTAGAATGATAATAACTGAGAAATGACTTCACATTACGGTGAGACCATTATACCACAACATAACAATCTACCAAAGTCTTCATCAGAAATGAAAATTAAATTAAATAAAAATGATGTGGTTCTTTTCTGGTCTGCTAACAATGTGAAGCTCTGGTTCATTTATGGTCACAGAGATCATTCAAACATGTTTTTTTTTTTTTCTTTTTTCATGACAAAGACACTGTGAGGCTAAAATATGACACTGATAATAAACACTTTGAAGAACATTTGTTTGTTATCTTTTTTTTTCTGCTTAACCAGGTGATGGTGGGTTAGTTTAGAGACGTCATTTTGATATTTTAAATTTGTCATTTTTCCTGCTGTCATCATGAATAGCTCTGTTTTGAAAGTTTTGATCAATTCTCAATCATCAAAGAAGAAGAAACAGTTTAGAGTGTGGTACACTGTCTACTGTGCCTGTCACTGCAGGTACATTTAGTCATAAAAGTGTAATACAGTCCTTGTAGTGTGTGTTCAAAGCACTTTTGTTTGAAGCCAGAGATTAAAAATAGAGCCAAAGTGTCCAGAGAGGTTGTTTTCTTTTTACCTGACTCTGAGCCAGGACCATTCTTCTGTATGACCTCTATTTTCCTTGTGTGATGACTTTTCCCTACTCAAGTACACCAGCAGGGACAGCACAGCAGCATTACATTGGTAAGAGGGTCAAGGCTAGATCATTTAGCTGAGTGATTACACAAGCAAAACGTTTTAGGAGTGAAATTATATCCATATTTAAACACTCTGTAAAATCCTGATACCAATATCTGATTGGCTAATTGAATTAATTTAAAGGGGCTTTGAGGACCATCTGGAAAAGAGAGTGTTTTTCCAGGATAAAGACTCCTGTTAAGGTGAGGAAGTGACTCGTAAGGTGTATGTTTGTCTTAAAGCAAATGAATGGAGAGCAGATCTTCTTTTTAACACTACCTTTCTTTGTTCACAACAACTTTATACCGGCTCCACGGTGAAAAGGTAATTCATTTATATGTAGTTACGTAGCATTATTGTTTAAAACAGTGGTCCACAACCTTTTTAAAACTGCGGACCGGTCAACACTTAACAATTTTACTGTGGCCCGGTGGGGGGTGGGGGTGGGGGGGCGTAGATTGTTATAACATAATAATAATAATGATGAATGTGAATCCTCTGTGTACTCATATGCAACTTAATTAGCAGCGTCCTCGTATCATTATGCCAACAACATAACATGGGTATAACATCAAAGTCTCTGGATAGCATCCTTCCCTGCCAATTTAATTAAACTAAAAAGCAATTCCACATTTTTTTCTGTATCTAAATATACCTACACATCTTTTATTTATTTATTTTTTTTTCAATGCATTCTCATTCACTGATGTGGTGGCCTTCAGTAATTTCTTCTGTCCTTCGTGTTCATGTTTTTCTCTTTCAAAATACTCCGGGGGCTTGTCTTTTAATCCAGGGTGCTTGGTCTCTTTTGGTCTCTTGGTCATTTTTCAAAATTAAAGATTTTTTTAAAACAAAGTATTGTTCAGACTCAGATAGTAAATAAAATGGAAATAATTAATTATTTCTTGTGCAGCCCTGTACCAATTGATCCACGGACCAGTACCGGTCTGCGGCCCGGGGATTGGGGACCACTGCTTTGAAACATGACAACAATCCAACTTTGTAGTTTTGTGTCCACAAGGTGAGCAGACTGTTTAGTGTTCCTCACAGCCTGCTGCTCTGAGACGTGGCCATGACGTTAGTGAATCCAGGTTATGTCTCACCACGAATCAGAGCTAACGTAACCTCACTCTTCATTTTATTGACAAACACAAGTTTGATCAGATCACTGCAGAATAACTGCTGCATGTGGGCTGGAATGAACATTATCACAAACAGATGTTTCAGCCTTTAGCCTGTGCTCTATCACTCTCCTGTTTCTCTTTCTTCTGCTCTGTAGTTCTCTTTCCATCTGACAGTTCAGCTCCAGAGTCCACCATTGCTACAAATTTATTCACAGAAATCCTTTTCAGCAGAGAAAAACACAGATGTCTCTTCCTGCTGCTAAACTTTGTCAGCTGGCGTGGCATTGTCATAGAGACTTTGGGCGTAAATCAGTCTGGTCCTGGACAACTGGACCGTGGGTACTGGAAATAGCATTTATAAATAACCTACATTGGTTCTGATAATCTCATTTTAAATCCTGGATTATGATCAGGTATGTACATATAGAAGTGAGACTTTTCTAAATCACTTAAAAAAGTCCTCACAGGGACTTTAATCAGAGAAAATGTTTAGGCTAAAGGTACAGACTAAAATAACCTGACTCTTCTATGACTTTAACTAGTGTGTCAGTTTTAATTTTGACAGCAGATTCTGATTTGGTCTTCATCTTTTGAACAACATTCCATTTAGTTTTAGTCAAATTTCAGTCATCAGAAACCTTTAAGCCTTGGTCTAGTTTTAGTCGACTAAATGCCATAAGAATTTTAGTCTTGGAGCACAGATGGCATACGTGGGCGGCCCGGGTTCCAATCTGACCTGTGGCTACTTTCCCGCATGTCACTCCCCACTCTCTCACCCTGTTTCCTCCTCTATCCACTATCCTGTCCTCTCAAAATAAAGGCATAAAAGCCCCCCCCCCCAAAAAAAAAAAGAATTTTAGTCTACTCTTAGGTCTTCTAGTCTTGGTCTAGTTTTAGTCGACTAAATGCCATAAGAATTTTAGTCTTGGTCTACTCTTAGGTCTTCTAGTCTTGGTCTAGTTTTAGTCGACCAAATATTTTCAGATTTCAGTCAGATATAATGTAAACAGCCTAACTGTTGAGAAAAGGTTCTTCAAACTGTGTGAAGTTCTGTGAACTGGTCTTGGTTCTCCTCCTGTGTAACTGCTGCTGCTGCTGAGGGGCTGCAGACAAAGATGTCTGCCTGTTAAGTTATGTGGTGTCTCATCATTCTGTCATTCAATCATAAAACTTTATTTCATAACAAAACACAATACATACACTTGGTTTGCAGACGACGTTGTGTTTTCTAATCCATCTTGTCTTACCCGTCCCATCCTCTCCATCTGGAGCTCATGTTGATGAAAAGGTTTTTAAGTTTGGCTCATGCTGTCGTGTCAGACTGTGAAGATTTTCGTTCATTATTTCTTGCCTTTTCAGCACCACCCTTGCTCTTCTATCTGTCCATATTGTAGTTTGTACCATAGGCTGTATAATAAAGGTTTATACCTGTTCTCATGATCCTCTGACAAGCACTGCTGCATGTGAGCATACATATGTTATTGCTAATTGTTTAGTCATTCATCATGTAGTCACATGGATGATTTAATGGCTTCTGTCCCAATCACTCTGATTGTTCACGGGGACTATGTTATAGACAAATCAAGTATATTCTCTTTCCTTTTACAGATACAGATATCCTGATTTTGTGTTGTTGACTGAGATGTTCCTCAGAGTGAGTCTCCTAACTGCACAAAGGATGGTTGGAAAATAAAAACACTTCAGGGCTTCACACATCCTGACTCACTCCTGATGCCGTGTGTGTTTATTCTCATTTGTAGAATAAAACAGATTGAGGGAGTGAAAATAAATCAGCCTTTGATTTTCTATATTCAGACTAATTTCACATCCTGTTTTCTTTGGCTGATCAATGCATGACTCAGCCCATGTTTTCAAAGTGAGATTGTTCTCTTTCTCGTTGCTTCCTGTCCTCTCCTGTCTTATTTTGTGTTCTTCATTTAGCAGATCCAGTGCTGGTTATTTAACAGGTTATTTAGTGACTCAGAGTACGCAGCTGAAAAGAGGGTTTTTTTGTTTTTTTGTTTTCCCAGCCTGAGGTTTATAACCTACATAAATGATTAAACCGGGTTAGGGACACCCTCTCTTTTATCTGTCTTCCCCTGGTCTAGACTGAAGCAGAGACTGTGTCCACATTCATACTGTTCTGATTGTCCTCTTACCTCAGCCTCTCATCTAAGTGGATCTAAGCCACTTAACCCATCAGTTCTGTCTCTCTCTTTCTCTCTCTCTCTCTCGCTCTCTCTCCATCCTAAAAAAAAAAAATCCTGTCCACACAAGAAAGAGGAGTTTTTCAGTATTTCTCCTCCCACACAACAATACAGAACAGTTTGAAAACATCTGCTAAAATATGCCAAGCCAGTCAGTGGAGAGAACACGTATCCAGTCCTTCACCTCAAACACGACAGAAGAAGAATGTGCATGTTTTGTTGAGCGTCTTCATGACCAGCTTCCCCCATCACTCAGTGATACATGTCAGAAAGTTAATATACGCCACACAGGTGTTGTTACTGAATACCTGATACGACTCTGTTATTACTCTTTGTAAATTTTCCAAAAGGTCTTTTCACTGAAGATCAATCAATCAATCAATCGATCAACCTTTATTTATAGTACCAATTCATAACAAACATTATCTCATGACACTTTCCAAAAGTGTTAATAAATTTTATTAATACAGACCCAACATCAAGACAAGATAAGAAGTCTGATCTCATCTTAACCCACCATGAGTACAGAGCTTTACAGCATTCAGCAAGTTACAATGGAGAGGAAAAAGATATTTCTGCATGTCACAGCGTGAAATCACAGTTGTAGCCTAATAAAGAGGTGAATGGTGGCTGAAACCCCTTCAGCTGCTGTTTCCTCCTGGTCCTGGTATTGTGGGTCGCCCCTGGATGAGGCGCTGAAATTTTCCTTACTGTACTGAAGTGTCCTACTGGTGGTTGTGAATGTGGATTAGTTGAGACCCTGATGCTTGAAGTCCTCTGATTAGTTGATAAAGTAGATTTAATTTATTACTCCCCTGGGAAATTCATTTTCTCACTCTGAATCATGTTATAAAAAACACACACACACACACACACACACACACACACACACACACACACACACACACACACACACACACACACACACACACTGATGGAGAGCGCAGAGTGATGGTACCACACTATCAGTGCACACCTGAGTAGTTAGGGGTTCAGTGCCTTGCTCAAGGGACACCTCGGCAGTGCTCAGGAAGTTCTGGTAACACCTCTCAGTCTATCAGTCTAATTCCCAATCTTGGTTCATGCAGGAACTTGAACCAGTGACCAGGCACGGAGCCAGTGTCACATTGCAGAGGGGGCTGGGACTTGTAGTGGGCCCTTATAGCGTATTGGCTATTTTACTTGTTAACAATTCACATTATGGATCCGATGTGGATTTGAGCTGTATTTGCCGCTGCCAAAAAGAGACTGATTGAACGGCTTTAGCTTCGTAAATTTAAAAAAAGTCTCACACTTTGAACCATCAAAATATGAAAGAAAATCATAGCTCAACAAAGAGACTCAATTTGCTTCGTAAACGTCCAGATATTCTGTAAAACAAAGTAAACCCAACATTAGACGCTGCGCAGTGACATCATCTAAAGACACAGCTGATCAATTAGTCGCGTTAATATTGGGAAATGGAGACAGAAGGGCAAAATGGAGAGAGTATGGATTACGATGAGATGTGCAGCACAATGTGCGCTATTTCAGCACCATGGACAGTGCCACGGATTGATCATTAAACAGCGACCTGCTGATAATCTAGCACCACAACTGCTGATAGGCTATTTCAGCACCATGGACAGTGCCACGGATTTATCATTAAACAGCAACCTGCTGATGATCGAGCACCACAACTGCTGATAGGCTATTTCAGCACCATGGTTGGGGGTTGAGTTGCTGAGAAGAAGTTTGTCAGTGGAACGCAGGAGGCAACAAGATTCTTCCTCTGCTCTTGCTCCTCACGCTTTAGTGCGCGCAACTTGTGTTTTTTCATTTTAAAGCTATTTAAGCAAACACACACAGAGTAAGTAACTAGGGCTAACTGCACACTCAGAGACCACAGTGAAAAAGACCACGCACGCACGTACGTCAGTCAGATGTCACTTTCTGTCCAATGCGCGTAGACCCACAGGGAGAGAGAGAGAAAGATTGACAGACAGTGCAAGAGAGGTTGACATGGTAAGTATGACGTCACATTAGGCTACCTCCTCATGGTATTTCAGAAACGCTCTGATCTGGATTGCTTTTTCCACTTATAGTTACGTCTATTCTTACACTTATATCCTTACAAATACAGCAGTAAGAGACTGACTTTCTGACTTTACCTTGTTTTTGTTTTTTTTCACCACCGGTCTTGCGGTGGGCCCCTTCGTGACCGTGGGCCCGGGGCAGCCGCACCTTCTGCCCCCCCGCCGGCTCCGCTACATCCAGTGATGAACTAATTGCCAAGCCAGGTCCCTATGAACTGAGCCACTGCTGCTCAGCCTCAGACATTCGACTTGGATCTCATATTAGGAACATCAAGTTTGCATCACTTATGACGCCCCCATCTGCAGGAACACACATCACGCACTTAAGTTATCTGCTTTTGAAAATATTTGCAGTACTGACATGAACTTTAGTGGGTACAAGCAAGACGAATCCCTACAGAAACAATTAATCATGTTGATGGTGATCTTGTTTGGCTTTTGAATTCATAAAGGGCCATGAAATTAAATTTTAATCTGTTTGATAATCAGCTTTAAACTCATCACACTCCTCAAACATTCCTGCCATTCACCATCAGCAGGATAAGACCAGTCCCATCCTCTGATGCTGAGATTTTTACACCTTTTACCATCTCTTCTGGATTATTGTGATTTCCTTCTGTTAGATTAGCTAAAGAAGAGTTTACAAGCCCTGTATCCGGTTCAGATTGCAGCAGTTTGTATTCTAAACCAGATGAAGTAAATGTGAGCTCATTGCTCCAATGCAGGCGTCTGTTTGTTGGCAGTCTGTTCAGGCCGAAGCAGATTTTAAGGAGCTGCTGTTGAGGTAAACAGCAGTGTACACTGAAGGCTGGATTATGCTTTCTGCATGAACATGACGCAAAGAAATCAGATGCGGGGAATCTGCACAAAAGAAGGTATTTGGCTTTTATACTTTTCAACACTCCACAAGGCGTCTGTAGTTGACTGTTTAGTTTTTTGTTTGTTTGTTTGTTTTCTTTTTTGTTTGTTTTTTAATATCTGGCTTATGATGCATCGTATTTCCAATGTTTTGATTATTTATTAATTTATTTATCATACTTTAAACTGTGCTTGCAGATATGCTGCCAAAAAGTAGCTTATCCCGTGATTGCATCTCTTCATATCTAAAAGGTATTTTCTGTTATCCATCTCTGTATTATGATTTGTCCGTATGTAAAGCAGACACTAAAGGTTCACAATATTGCATGTTACAGCCTCTGTACTTACTTCAAAACCAGAAACAGAGTGTTTTTGTGATTTTTCTGTGAGTGTGTGTGTGTGTGTGTGTGTGTGTGTGTGTGTTTAGTGCATCACTCTTTCTCAACAGTCTTTGCTCACTCACAGCAGCATGTATCAGCGTACTCTCCTCCAATTCAAGAGGCAGACAAAGAGTCATAAGAGCAAAGGCGAGCCACAGAGATAGATCAAAGCAGACACACAGAGTGTTTTTATGATGCACACAGAGCGTCCGTGGATGCTCCTACTCATCCACACGTTAGTTTCAATCATTATTGCAGACAAAGACGGTGAGAAACTCTGACATCCATTCAACAAAATGTCAGCACAATCAACATCAATACGCTGAGAGTTTGAGGAGCAACACAACAAACAGCGCACTGAAGAAACTTTCTCTGACTCGGCTGAACTCAAAGTGCAGCTTCTCTATCAATGCACAGGATTCATAACTCATCACTCATTTGCTTTGTGTTCTATTGTTTATTGATTTACTCATTTATCCATGTCCTGTTTCGGTTTAACATTCTCTGACCGTGTTTATCAGTATAATGGCTTTGAATCTCAACTCCAAACACTTGCTGATTCATTTCAACCTTAAAACATGAAAAACTGCTTCAGAGAATCGTGGGAAATATGTGCTTTCCCATTATTTTCAGCTCAAAGGATCATTTCCAAATAAATGCACATTATGCCAATGCGGCGGCTCAGAGCAGCTGATGTGGGCCAGAGACACAACCATCTTTGTTCCCTGAAAAGCAAACCCAAACAAACTTCTTTGGTCTCATTAACTCAGTCCAAATTCAAATTAGCGTTTTTCTACAGAACTACACAAGAGGAGTGGAAAAAAGGAAGACAAATGAAATCCGAGTAAACATCCGACTGAATCCAACCCCCCAATAGACAATCTGTGTAATCTCATTATTTCAGCTGGGGTGAAAATGTTAAGATTCCGTATTTAGACATTGGGCTCGTTTCTGAGTGCACTCGGGGAGGGTTCAGCTCAGCAGGACAACTGAAAACATTAAAATGTACTTAAAGAGCATTTAAACTCTGTTACCCAGTGACTGCTGACTGAACATTAGTCTGTTCTCTCCCGTTTTACATCTGTCAACACAGATTCATTTAGCTGTGTTTATGTCCAAAAGACAACCAACAGTAGAGCTATCCCCATACAGAGTTTACAGCACTCTTCTCACAGCTCTTCTCTAAATGTAGACTTGTCAAGCAGCTTACCATAATTCAGATTTCTGCACATTTTTGGATGTTGGATATAAAACTTTTGTATTAAAATGGCCACAAAAAAGGAAATCAGGTAGCAAAAAATATTTCATTTATTTAAGAACACTTTAATTTTTTTCATAAATACTTTTAAAGAAAAGTGAGTGCCAGATCAGTGGTGAATGTGACATCATAATTTGTCAGAGAGCTGCAAAGAAACCCATTTTTAGGGCCTGACTGATTTAAACAGTCGATTATAGCCCTTTCTAAAATAATCATCATCGACAGGAGTTCTGTCGATGCAGTGCAGATACACTGTATGTCCTTGCGCTGTTTGTCCACTAGATGAAGCTCTGACTTGAATCAATCCTCAGTTGCCGCCGCTGCCTTACATTAACACACAGGAGTGAGCTACAGCTAGTCAACATTACAGGAGTGGGCTGAGCGAAGCTTGCCAACAGGTAACTCTATGATAAAGTTCTGAAATTATCAATAACTCAACATGTCTCCCGTTTCAGTTTAACTCTCTTTGTCAAGTGTTATGACAAGTGACACATGCGTTATGTTAGTTATGGTTTTCATTTACGTTGCATTGTTAAAGTTGTGCTAACTAAGTTTAAATAATTCTGTCTGTAAAACTGAAAACAATAAAATGTGCATAACTCTCTAACAAGAGATTCATATTCAACACCTTCAACATGTTATACATTTTCTAATGTTCTAAAAACGATGATAGAACAAAGTGTTAGCTTGATGCTAACATATATGAGAAATTGCATTGATATGTTAGCTGTTAGCATATATTGATGTAACTTGGGTTTTAAAACAGAATTTTAACTTTCATCACAGAAACATATAAACAGTACTGAAAGCAATAACCACATTATATCAGTGACTTACTTCAGTCAATAACATGTCATAAAACAATACATCCAGTAAACTCACGTGTTTTTGTTTCTAATTTTTACTTATTTACATCCAGAGATATCTAGATCCAGTTAATTTCATATGTACTTACTTGTAGTTGTTCTACCTGTACTGTAACCTAACTCTAATTTGCACCAACAAAAAGTACAAGACAAGATGTATTTAATAACTTATTTATAGATTAACTCTTTTTTTAAAGGTTATATAATTACCCGATGGTTTAATGCTTTTCTGCATGTTTTATACTTGAAAATTTAAAGTGAAACAAATACTAAAGGAAAAAGTACAAATGTTCTGCCTGTAATTCATATCTTTGTTTTTGTCAACATTAAGGGACAAAAAAGAAGTTACTTTGTTCATTATATATTTTTAAAATGAATCGGCAAATCGGTTATCAGGTTTTTTTTTTCTTTTTTCGCCAAATATCAGAATTGGTTTTAGCCTCAAAAAAATCCATATCAGTTCAGCCTTAACAGTTAACAACAAAACCATAATAATTAATTTCTGATGTGATGTTAAATTCAAAGCCAAAATTTGTGTTGACTGTGCTTGTCAATTCACACTGGCTGCGTGTTCAGTCCAGCAAGCTGCAGGACTGACAGACAGCTGGAATCACAGACTGAGGTTCCCATGCTTCCCTCTCCATTAATAATCTTCTCTTCATTCATGTTTTGCTGTTAAACCTCAAACCTGTTGACCCCTGACGTGTCTTCACTAATTTGTTAAAGCTAAATACGATCTGGTTTTGATGCATTTTGTTTTATTTTGAAAGTCTCAGGCTCTTTTTAGGTAGTTTTCTGTGCACTACTTCCTGTCCCACTTGATCTTCTCTATTCTAAATTGACGCATCACAGCTCCAGCATCTGGAAAATTGGATGGCTATTAGCTGCTAGACCAGCCACATAGCCAGACCACAATGTAACAGATCCAGTGTGAGTTGACACATTGACTAGAATGGAAACCATCTGATCTGGTGCAGTGACAGAGTGGAGACGGACTGGAGACACAGCTGGTGCATTTCAGGCGTTGCTCCTGCTTTGAATATGTTTAGTCAAGTTGAAAACTTTTGGGAAAGTGACTCCAGTAACATCATAAAACAATAAAATATCACTGAATACCCACAAAGTTTAATCCATAAATTAAATTCAGAATTAAGGTTCTCTGCTATATGAAATAAAAGAGACAAACCCTCCATCACCACAGACACACACACACGCACACACACACACACACAAACACAGACTGTAACATCCAGTAGACATGGAGTTTTATTTTTTTTGATTCATGACTTATTTATAAAACAAGCACATTAAATGTTAACAGAAGACGCGTCAGAATGTTAAATGTAGTTTTAGTCACACACACACTAATGCAAACACACACTGTCTGACATCTGACATTTTAGGAAGTGGCCTTTCAGATGTTGTGTGTGCATATACAAGTGTCATTTGTGTTTGGGAGTGTGCTAAATTCAGAGAAGTAATGTACTGCATTAAATAAGTGTCAATGTAAAGGGCTGGAGGAGCCTCTGGCCGGGTTTTGCTCTTCATCCGAATGAAGAAACAGTTCGTAAAGGTCAACAAAGAAAGTTATGTCAGTTTGTGAAACATTTTTCAGCCACATTAATTACCATGTTCAACATCTCAGCCGCTCATCTTTATTCAAACACTAGCTTTGTGACTTCCTAAACACACAGAGAAGCGCGAACATTCAACAGCTCAAAGTGACCTGGAGCCATTCAGAGCATTTGTTACCAGAGGACATTTGAAGTGGTGAGTTCTGCAGTTAACAACTGATGTACTGAGCAGAAAGGCAAGAGTCAAGACATTACCGTTCTTTTGTTTCTTAAAACAGAAGGAAAACTCTCTCAAAGCATCCAGTTCATCAGTGAAAGGGAGGAAAAATGAGAGAGAGAGAGAGAGAAAGAGAGAGAGAGAGAGAGAGAGAGAGAGAGAGAGAGAGAGAGAGAGAAACAGCTCAGCATCTATCTCACTTCCACAGTTATTGGATTTCCCAGGTCAGTAATAAAACTTGGCATTTTGAAGTTGCACTTATCAATTTTTGAATGGAAACTATGGATTGAATCACTTCCTGGTGTAACAGAAGGTTATTTGTAATGAAAGACTCAGAGAGTGCTTTTGTTCAGACTCTTGATCATCTAACAGAAAGCAGATCAAACGGTTCACATTATAAAGTTAGTTACACATTTCAGATAGCTAAGCCACCAGCTACTGGACACAGTCAACAACTGAGATGGTAAAAGGCAAGTTTTTGTGAGATATGCATTTCTAATCTTCTATACCTGTTTTGAAACAGTAACATGATAGACCATTGTGTTACATGGTATAAAACTTCCTCTAAAGTTATAACCACTGCCATGCAGGGGAAGAAAAACACATTTAAATGGTATGTTGCACATAAAGTATATGTTCATTTTAATGCTAACAGCTCTGTTATGCTTTTCCATATTTTAAACATGGATGAAAAGTAACAATGCTGGAGGTTTAGACTAAATGTGTGCAGATTTTCACACTGCCACATCTTTGTATGTTGGAGAAATCCCTGAACCTGCCTTTAAACTGTTTTGAAATGTAGCACGAGGTCTTAAAAAGACTTACTGAAAAGATGAGGTCATGACCTCAGGATCTCCAAACTGGTTTATGTTAAGTCTGAGGGGTGGGCCTCAAACACCGAGCTCTGCTAAATGGTAAATGGACCAGTACTTATATAGTGCTTTTCTAGTCTTACTCAAAGTGCTTTACACTGCTAGCCAATTCACCCAATCACACCACATTCACACACTGATGGCCGTTTTTTATGCCAATCAAACCATCAGCTATATCTAACATTCACACAACATTCATACACCACTGAACAACTTGGGGTTTGGTGTCTTGCTCAAGGACACTTCGGCATGTGTCTGCAGGAGCTGGAATCAAACCCACAACCTTCTGATTGTGGGGCAACAACTCTACCACTGAGCTCTGCTGCACATAGCTCTGCCACTGAAAGCCAGAGCGCTGGGCAATCAGAGGGAAGTGGGTTTGTGAAGCAGTGAGCCTTAAAGAGACAGCAACGAAACACTTCAAAAAGCTGAAATAAAGGTTTTCTAAAACACCAGTGTGGAAAAAGGAGTTTTGGAGCTGTAAATCATGTAAAGCTACTACAGAGGTACCAGAAAGACACTATATAGTTTTACAAAAGCACAGTACCCCCTCTTTAAGAACAACTTATCTTTGAAATATCACTTTGTCTGTGAGAAAGAAGGAATTGAATGTGATGTGATGGGATTCACACATCAACAAACTGATAGGATGAAAATTGGTGTTGCTTTACTGCCCCCAGATAGACTGTGAAAATGTGTTTAACCATGACACAGCAGTCTATGTCTGGACTGCTGTAGAAATAAATGTTCACTCATGAAAAACCTCTTGTGAATGTTAGATTCCACTTTGCCAACTGACTGTTTTACCATTCTTATAAAGCAAACGTTGGATATCACAGTGCATTTAAAGAAATGCTCAGTACAATGTGTGTCTCTGGGTGTGTTTCTGTTCTGGGACACATTGTGATCCCCCGTAAGAAAACTAGGAGTGCAGTTTCACCGCTTCACACAGCCTTCACTCAAATCCAGTTAACCAGTTAGAAAAAGTAGAGCAAAGGGGAAACTTCAGACAGGAATCTGCTGATATATAAAGCCTCCTCAGTCTCAGACACAAACAGACACACCATTAGTTTGGTAGTCAGGGAAATTCATCGTCTTCTGTAGTTTGAGTGCAGCTGTCATCTTTTCCCAGGCAGTTTACCAGCAATCCCACAATCCTTCTGTCCAAACAAGCTGTGCAAAATAGAGGACGTTGATGAGCGATTTAGTGTTGTGACTGTCTCCGCCACAGACATCAAGACTAGACTAATTATTTCTGTGTCTCATTTGAAGTTTCCACAGCCTCTTACAGAACCCTATAAGTAGAGTTACCCTGATGAAAACTTTAAAGGATAATGAGATCAACTCAAAGTGGACAAGTAAGCCTCTTGGTTCACATCCTGGGTAATTTGTCCAGAAACAACAATAGTTTGGACAGAAGGCCAAACTAGTAGAGCGGCAAATTCATTGTTTGGGTTTAGAAAAGAAGTTTATCCAAACTGGCAGCAAAAGGCTGTTCCTTGACTGAATCTCAGCTGCATACATTTCTCTGTCTCCCTTTTTCTTTCTCTGTCTCTATCGTTATAATCTCTCATCGTTCTGCTCTTGTGCAATCCTACTCCTCATTTTATCCTTCCTCCCATTCTTCTTCTGTTTTTTTTCTCATCTCTTCATCCGACTTCCTTCCAACTCCTAACCTTTCAGAAGCAGTTTTTTTTTTTTCAGATTTTCACATCCTCAAAGCTTCACCTTCTGAGTTACAGCCCTCTTTCCCCCTCTCCAACTCTCATCAAACCCATCTCTTGCCGAGGGGCTGCGTCAGGGCAGATAACTGTTGGACAGATGTTATGCAGAACTCTTGCCATGGGTGGCATTACTAAATATGAGTGTGTGTGTGTGTGTGTGTGTGTGTGTGTGTGTGTGTGTGTGTGTGTGTGTGTGTGTGTGTGTGTGTGTGTGTGTGTGTGTGTGTGTGTGTCGCCTTGGGTGGCTGCTAATAAGTAAGAGAAGAGAATATGCCCTGAGTTCTTTCCAATATATTCCCCTCCTAAAGTGTGTGTGTGTGTGTGTGTGTGTGTGTGTGTGTGTGTGTGTGTGTGTGTGTGTTTTGCAGCTGTTTTCCTGCAGTTCTTTGCTGCTGTGTAGCTGTACGATAGGCTCAGTACAAAATAAATGACCATCTGTCTTGGAGTATTTCAGTTTCATGATCTGGTGAAGTTTCCCTTTGTCACATTTAAAGATCTTGATTCTTCAAAGTAAAAGCACTGAGAAAGCAGAGAAAGCAGAGGCTTGTTTTGGGGGTTCTGCTTGCTCTGCTGTGTGTTTTCAGACCGTGTTATTAGGGTTTGGCAGTGGCCCTAACTGCTCTACATTCTGGACATTAATATGATCAGCTCTGCTTCAGGGAAAACAGTCATGTAGATAATGAAAATGGAGTGAGTAAATGGACTGGCTGGATGGTTGCATATTTGGTGAAGTACTGTCTTGCTGAGAGAGCGGGGGGCTGACTAATTGACTGAATTGCTAAAAGACTGATTCATTGACCAACTGTTTCTTGTCTTATTGTGGCTCAGATGAAGAGCTCGTTTTCTACTAATGGGTTGATTCTTGGCTCCTGGAGGCCCCGTGTTGAAGTGTCCGAGGGCGAACCACTGAACCTCAAAGTGCTTTGAAGCCATAACCATCAGTGTATTAATGTGGGACAGAAACAACATAATTAGTGATGGGGAGCTTCACAAATCTCACCCTCTGGAATGGGTACAGGGTATAAATGTGTGTGAAAGAATGACAATGACACACTGTGAAAAGTGTTTCCAGTTGTTGTAAAGCTAGAAATGGATGACTGAAGTGCAGCCGCTGAACAGAGAAACTAGGCTAGTCTAGGCGACAAATAAGCTTTTAGAAACATTTATTTTCATTTCATTTTCATATCCGTTTTGACAACAGTGAGAGAGGCAGACTTAATGACAGTGTTTCTCAACTGGTGGGTCGCTGACCTGTTTTCAAAGAGTCTCAGGCTTATGTCTGAGGAAAAAAAAGTTAATTCCTCTGTAAAACTCATGTGCTCTTACTTTGAAGGAGATTTTTAAGTGGGGTGCCATCTATTTACACTCCAGAACAGTAGGTGGCGATAATGCCCTGTAATGATAAGTGAAATAATTCATATTTTGGAGTCTCTTTGAAAGTAGTTCTCAAAAGTTGGACGTAATAACTTCATGTTTGTGCATAATATTTTTGAAACCTTGTGTCCTTAATATGTCCTTAATATACATATATATTTATATTTATATCAAAATGCAGATAAAAGAATGTAAAAGAGAATATTTCTCCCTTGAGCATCGCCACCTGCTGGTTGGTACTGGTTTAATATTAGGTTTTTTCGTGTGTGTGTGTGGGGGGGGGGGGGATTGTTGGACTTGGCTGCTCAGTAGAGCAGTGAAAGCTGACATGAGCTGGCTGACAAAGTTTGTATACCTTTGTGCTTCAGGCTGGTGTCTGAAAAAATAGATGGTTTGAAATCAGATTTAAATTACAGTATGTTTAAACCACAGGTAACACTCGTGTTTAGAAACCAACACATGGACATTGTTCTTGTTGTGTTTTCTTCTTTTGCTGTTATATTTTTGTTTGATTTCTTTTTTCGTTTTCCTCTTTTGTAGTTGTTGTCTTGAGGTTTTACAATCAGTTGCTCCGTTTTGTTGTTGTGTTTTATGATTTGTCATTGTGTTTTGCAGTTTGGAGCCACCGTAGTTAGCTTCATGAAGCCAGTTTTCATGGCATAAACCCTGTATACTGGCGAGTCTCAGCTTGGTTTTCCTTTGCAAACACACACTCACACACACACACACACACACACACACACACACACACACACACACACACATATATATATATATATATATATATATATATATATATATATGTATATATATATATATTCGGCCCCCTTGAACCTTGCAACCTTTCGCCACATTTCAGGCTTCAAACATAAAGATATAAAATTTTAATTTTTTGTCAAAAATCAACAACAAGTGGGACACAATCGGGAAGTGGAATGAAATTGATTGGATAATTTAAACTTTTTTAACAAATAAAAAACTGAAAAGTGGTGCGTGCAATTTTATTCGGCCCCCTTGCATTAATACTTTGTAGCGCCACCTTTTGCTCCAATTACAGCTGCAAGTCACTTGGGGTATGTTTCTATCAGTTTTGCACATCGAGAGACTGAAAGAGAGACTTGTCCTATGGACAGACTCTCCCACCTCAGCTGTAATAATAATAATAATAATAATAATACATTTTATTTGTATAGCGCTTTTCAGGGTACTCAAAGACGCTTCACAGTATATAAAGACATTAAAACAAGACATAATATAACAAAGATCAAAGAACGTATTTAAAAACACATTAAAACAAAACACAATAAAACAGAGATCAAAACATCAACAATTAAAAGCAGTTCTAAAAAGATGGGTTTTGAGTTGGGTTTTGAAAGTGGTAAGGTCGGTGCAGTCACAGGTGTGTCATACAAGCCATACAAGCATTGCTTGCACAGTGCTCCTTGAGATGTTTAAAGCTTGGGAAATCTTTTTTGTATCCAAATCCGGCTTTAAACTTCTCCACAACAGTATCTCAGACCTGCCTGGTGTGTTCCTTGGTCTTCATGATGCTCTCTGCGCTTTAAACAGAACCCTGAGACTATCACAGAGCAGGTGCATTTATACGGAGACTTGATTACACACAGTGTTTAAACAACTAGCATAACATGAGGACCAGCAACTGTGTACTCGTGTACTAACTTTCAAAATAAACACAAAGACGCACTGGACTCATGGTTGTTACAAGCATTGAGTCTTCTGGTTTATGTCACGTTATTTTGATCAGCAATAGACAGTTTTACAACTCCACAACGCACATCACCCCCATCATAAAATCATGATAATGTAGCCCGATACTGACATGTACGCATCTACCTGTATGATTATGGACTACACACTCTGCTGCAAGAAACAATGCAGTGTTTTCCTCAAAAACTGCTACATAACAGACTGTGTCTGACATGGTTTTTAGTACAAGTCTTTGGCCTAATGGCTTAAGGACAGCCCTGTGGTGTTGTGTTTTGGCTTGTTCTGCAATATTATTGGGATACCTCAAAAGAAACTGAGCAAAAACTGCAACACTTTGTGATTTTTTTTTTCTTTTCATCTGAGCAATGCAAAAGAGCCACAACTGTGAAAACAACCTAGTGTAAGTTTCCCATTTGGATCAGTGATTATTTATACCTCGCCCTGTTTAAAATTCATTAGAAGAGTTTATCTTCATATAACTTTCAGACAGCCTTGAATAAGGCAGAAATGCTAAACATTGCAGTTTGATTGATGAACTCAAGACAGCGTCAGCCTTTGCCGTCTCAGGACCTGCCATCTCTGTCGTGCCCAAAAAAGGAAGCTGTTGTGTTTTTGAGAGTGAATGGCAGCAGGCAGCAAACAGCCAGACGACAGCTGAGATCTGAATCACTGAGATCAACAAACTCTGCCTCTGCTGCTGTAATGTGCTCTGTTTCACACTGTCAGGGAGTGAGAGCCTTACTGACTGACAGACCGGCTGAATGAATGACCATTTAATTCCCTTTTCAAACCTCTCCCTGGCCTTATTTACTGACTCACTTCTTTTGGGCTTCATTTGACCTTATTGGCCAGCAGAAACCACTAACAGGTTTGCAGTCTATCCAGCGGTGTCGTCAGAATGAAAAAGGCTTCCAGGGCAATAACATTCAATTTGGTAGTTCAATCAAAACTGGAAGGATGCCCACATTTACACACACGCAGAGACATGCACAAACTCAGTGTGTAACTGTGTTCTGATGATTTGTGCATATGTGTGTTTATTTTTTTCTGGACAAACTCGGATTGATCTCTGTAGACTGCAGGCTTTTGAATATGTACATGAGCTAACACAAACAAAACTAGGCTAAAGTTAATGTTTCTATGCAGCTTAGTTTAGTGCTATGATTCTGATTTGGTTTGTATAACCTGCAACTTGGCATTTTAGCATCAGTGTAACTTGGCAGAGGGTGATTCATCATACATAGGAAGTGATGTAAATATCAACATGCAACTGGTTCAGCTGCACCAGGGCCCAGACACCACCAGGGGTCCATTTATGGCAGCACATAAATCACAGAATTTCAACACTTAATTGGAGTTAATGGCATTTTAATCATGTGTAAAATCCCATTAACTTCCAAAAACAGAAATTCTATGTTTTAGAATCAAACTTATTTCATTAGAGAAATGAAATACTTTCTGATCCAGACTTTTTGAAATGCTGCACTGCTTCACCAGAGTGATCTAAAACCATGACTTAGGGGTGGTACACAGCTTTTTCTGTGCTGAGCGCTTATTCTGCAATTTAAAGTGTTTGTTTTGCATTAAGGACAGTGGTGCAGTGGTTGTGGTTGTCACCTCACAGCAAGAAGGTCCCTGGTCTGATTCAAGGTACCTTTTTGTTTGAAGTGTGCATGTTCTCCTCGTGCACGCTGGGTTTCTCCCCTGGTTCCCCAACTTCTTCCTACAGTCCAAAAACATGGACTGCATCTCAAATCGGATACTTCTGTAAATACACTACATGAAGTGCACTGTGCACACTACCTACTTACATGAGCAGTGCACAGAATCTTAGAGGGTAGTGTTGTCTCAAATCAAACACTGCTGCTTTGAAATTACTGGAAGTGACGATTGCATTTCACACCTGTTCACAGGTGTTCTTCAACTATTCATTATTACATCGTCCTCTATGTAGCCAAGATGGTGACTGCTGACTAAACTACTTTTTGACTGTTTTTCGTGCACCAGCTGAGAAATTAAAGTATACTACGTTTTTCCATACCATCAGTGTGAACACACTCATGCACTCAAAATAGTGCGAGTGCAGAAGTACGCAGTGCGAGACCCAGCCATGCTCATCAGGTTGATTAGTCACTCTTAACTGTTCAAAGCTGTGAGTGTGTGTATAAGTGGTTGTCTCTCTACATGTAAGCCCTGCAACAGACTGGCAGCCTGTCCAGGATGTACCCTACCTCGTGCCCAATCACAGCTTACTAAAGCTCCAACCCCTGACCTTCAAAGGGAGAGGCAGTTAAGATAATGTAAAACTGGGAACAAAGGAGTACCAATCACTGTCAAAGAAGCGCAACTAATTAGGATTGCTCGCTGACATCCAGTGATCCTTGGTTAATGTGACTTTCCAGGAGTTCCAGCTTGGTTCCTTTCTTTGTTTTTATAAAGGTCTTCATGTGTGAATCCATTGTTCCATGTGACAGTAAGTAGGCTATGTTGCTAACCTGAGGATGTCCCTTAGACCAGAATCTTCCACTATGTTGACTGACCTGCAGTCAGTTGCTTCCCACTTTGTCTTCTTTGATTTCCTATCATCCACCGGTCTGAGCTGATTCACACACTCTGAAAGTATGCTCTGCTAGCCTCTGTGGCACAGTTGCCCACTAACATCACTCTGATTTTCTGCTCCCGTATGTTTAGCTCGTAGGTGGTAGCTCAAACTGCAAGTACGCTTGTGATATTTTAATTCTGTTTGACACAAAGTGCAGATTATTTTTTATCTGTCAACTATGCTGTCAGAAAGATTTGTTGAAGTGAAATCAACCAGCAGAGTTATAATTAAAAGTTTGTGTTAGAGGAAGTAGGTGTTGCTTGACTACAGTGTGTTTAATGGTGGGTGGCAACCAGTGTTAAGGTACATTACGACCCCCTTCTGTTTTGGAGTGTAGACCAGAGAAAACAGAGGAATGTTAAAGCTTTGAATAAAAGAACCTTTCTTTACATTAACATTGTTTTGTTCAAACTCTTACCATCCTAGCAATACTTAGTATAGCCCAGAGAGCAGCTGTCAAAGTCTTAGATACTTATGCTTGGCCAAATAGGTTAAAGGACACTTCTCAAATTTGAGATTTTTTGTAATTTTAGAAAATATGGATTGGTAAGTGGAGCTAGACCCAGTGAGTATTACACTGTGATCAGGATTCAGCTCTCATGGTTAATGTCCATGCATTGCCCCTGAATCACTGCCCAGCTCAAGGCTGAAATGGCTTAATAAGCCGGTCACCAACAAACACATCAGCCTTCCCTTCACTGGGTCAGCCTCAATGATCAGCCTTGACCATGACTCCAATTAAATATTCTGACAAGAGAATGTTCAGACAGAGGGATTTCAGACACACACACACACACACACACACACACACACACACACACACACACACACACGTGTGTGCATATATATATATATATATATATATATATATATATATATATATATATATATATATATATATATATATATATATATATATATATATGTGTGTGTGTGTGTGTGTGTATATATATATATATATATATATATATATATATATATATATATGGATAAAATTACCAGGAATGGGTCATTGTCACACCTTTTGTTTAAGAGGTTTGGCAGACATGTTAATCTACCTGAAGCTTATTCTTGGTATATCGCATGTAAAAAAAAAAGGGAAGTGTGTTAAGAAAACAAAGATAATACAGTAATAGCCCTTTAGAGACCAGCAGAACACTGGTGCCACACTCTAAAAAGTACTACAGCCGTGAAGCTGATTCAAAGTACTTCTTTCCGTTGGTATAGCTGAAAATAATATAATTGGTCACCTAATGTATTTTTTTCTGCTTTGGTCAAAGGGAAATAATGAATCAGAACCTAAAGAATAAATTCTTCATCAGTCGAAATTAATAAAATCACATTCACGCCTCCTTTGCGTCCACTACGCACCTTTCTGACGTCATGAAAATGAAACTTAAGGAAATTCAAGCTCACAGCCGTTGTGCGTTGTGAGGTTGTATTGGAGGGACTTCATTTCTGTTCAGAGCATGGTCTATGGTTCTGAGTCATCTTTTCATTCAAGTTTCCAAGGTAAGAATTCATCCCAGCTCAATGAGTAGTCTCCCAAGAAGTGTTTTAGAAGTTCAGTAACGTTATGTATGATGGATGCAAAATCTAAACGCTATTGCTAATATCCTGTAGCTGGTTAGCTATCTGCTTGAAGCCTAGCAAGCAATGATGCTAAATAAGCTATGTTTGAGTTTTTCGCTGTCAGGTAGCCAACCGAACTGTATGCTCGGTGATTAATAGACACATTACGCTGTGTTGTGCAACGTTACTTGCATATGTAAGTCACATTTTATGCCGAGTTATTGTGGCATAGTTAATAAAGGGTTAAGTTTAAGTCCCGCTATATGGGACAATACGCCAACTGCTATCTAAATATGTACCTGCATCCAAGGGAGCTAGGAATTATGGATACTCTTCGCAGTCACAAAGGATTTACTAAGAAGGTAACGTGTTTTTAAAAGCGGTATAAAAGTTAAGTTGGGTATGGCCGCTTGCTTGTGTGTTTTGTATTGATTTCGCTGTGGTTTTTGCTAGTTGCTTGTTTGCTTTCTGTGTTATATCGTCGGTAAAACCATATGCTTGGCTAACGGCTAACAACCATGCGGTCTTCCCTACCAGATAATGCGCTGGTAGCTGACGGAGGAGAATCTTCTTTGACTGCGTTTCCCGTTACGGATGCAGGTACGTAATAAAACGACATGCAGATGAGCTTTGTTCTGTCTTTATAAGTTTTTATGTAAAATGTTAGTGATAAATGAAAATAGGCGCAGGAAGGTAAAGGGGTAATCCTCACAGTAGCGAAGAAGTAAGGGGTGCCAAATGTAAAAATTCAGTCACTGTTAAATAGACAACATTTTGTGAACATTTAGTTCGTTTTCCTTTCGTTTGAGACAGAAATTCATGGAGACAGCATATTTCATTCTGTGGTGACTGGGGAATCAAAAATGTAGTTTTAGATGCACTGGTGGATAAAGTCTGAATTTAATGGAGATTACTAATTATATATTTTGTACAGAACCATATTTAATTTGTTTGTTTTCTTCCCCAGTTGTCAGTTGTGGTCAAAGCTGCTCGCTCAGGTAAGATCCATCTTTCATAACATATGATGGAGAGGCACTGACTGTAAGAAAGCTAACATTGTTTATTTTAGGTATGTCCCGTTATCAGCCAAATATCCACAGTGTGAAAAGTGATGTACATTACATACATATTTCCTGTGTCTCTAGTGAATGTGGAACTGCAGAGACTGTGGCCAGTCATTTACGAGAAGATCTCGTCTTCTGCAACATTTCAGGCTTGATCACAGGCATTTTGGACGTGGCCATTCTTACCCATGTACATACTCTAACTGCCCGTGCACATTCAAAACCTGGAATGCTCTGCTGAGTCACTTGTCCAGATGCCATCCTTCTGTGTCATCAAATACTCAACAAGATCTTTTGTTCAAATGCCAGATCTGTGAGAATAACCCACAGTCTTCAGAATCAGACTTTTTTCATCATATTGCACAACATTTAAAGAACTTTGAGACAGTCACTTGTGTCTATGTGGGTTGCTCCTACAAAACAAATGTTTATGGGAGTTTTAAAACTCACAAATGGAGAAAGCATAAATCTGAAACTGTGGACAATTTCAAACCTGGGATAGTTACAAATCCAGTTGCTGACACAGGTGACAATTCAAATGACTGTGTTATTGAACAATTTGATGAAGAGTTATCAGACATAAGTCAAGACTCAAGGGACATTTTGATTGATATTGAGCGTAAAGTTGCCTCTGTGTTGCTAAAGCTAGAAAATATATTTTTGGTATCAAGTGCAGCTGTTAATGAGTTGCTGAATGAGCTACAGTATTTGATTGGCAACGTATCTGTGCCTGCAATTCAAAAGACTTTACTAGAATTGCTACAAAGTCACAACTGTGAAATAGATCCGTCTGTGGTCAAAGAAATAGCAGCTACATTGTGCACATCTAATCCTGTTCAGGCTGCAATAAGCAGCAGCGGTCCATTGTCCACTGCATGGAAGAGAAGAGCATACTATAAACAGCACTTCAGTGTAGTTGAACCAGTTGAATATGAATTAGATGCTAAGAACAGAAGGTCTTTTCAGTATGTCCCAATACTAAAATCCCTTCAGCAAATTCTGAATTGTCCAGAAATATTAAGGAATACTGTCAATTTAAGTGTTGAATACCAACAAAAAGGAGGTGAATACAGATCAATTTTTGATGGACTTTATTTCAAAGGAAATTCCTTTCTCTCAAGTAACTGCGCTATATCTTTGATTTTGTATTTTGATGATTTTGAGATCTGTAATCCGCTTGGCACATCAAGGAAGAAACATAAGGTTTGTGCTGTGTATTGGACATTAGGAAATCTCATCCCTGGCTACCAGTCCTCTTTATCATCAATATATTTGGCTGCCTTGATTAACAGTAATGATGTGAAGAGTTATGGCTTTGAGAGAGTGTTGGAGCCATTGATTAATGATTTGTGTACACTGGAAAAACATGGAGTTTTCATTGCAGAATTAGGTCAAACCTTAAAAGGAACTGTACAGTGCGTGGTAGCAGACAACCTTGCAGCTCACAGTTTAGGGGGGTTCGTTGAGAGTTTTAATGGAACTTATGTATGCAGGTACTGTACTGGTGAAAAGCAGAAATTCAAGGAGAGTGCAGTTTCTACTGGATCATTTTGTATAAGAACTGAGGCAATTCATTCAGATCACCTGAAAACCCTTGCTGAAACTCAATCAGGGAGTTACTTTGGTGTTAAACAAACTTGTATTCTTTCAAAAAAGCTTTCACACTTCAAAGTGACCACTGGCTTCCCGGCAGATATTGTTCACGACTTATTTGAAGGAGTTGTTCCCGTAGAGATTGCTCTCTGCCTTAAGGTGTTCATTTCAAAAAAATATTTTACTTTATCTGATTTAAATACAGCTATTTTGAAGTTTGATTATAAGTGGTCTGACAAAATTAATCGCCCACATACTGTTCCAGTCACGTACGCCTGTAAGGGAACAATCGGGGGCAATGCTCACGAAAACTGGAGTTTGTTAAGGTTTTTACCATTTTTGATCGGTCATAGAGTTCCAACTGATGAGCCAGCCTGGCAAATTCTGACTGACTTAAAAGATATAGTAGAGATTGCAGTTTCACCACTACAGACGGAACAGTCTATAGCTTATTTGGAGTTTAAAATAACAGAGCACAGAGTAAGATATCTGGAGCTGTTTCCAGATTCTAACCTCATCCCAAAGCAACATTTCTTAGAGCATTATCCCCAGCTGATCCATAATTTTGGACCCCTAGTGGCATTATGGACAATGAGGTTTGAAGCGAAACATAGCTTCTTTAAAAGGGTTGTAAGACACACACATTGTTTTAAGAATGTGCTCCGTTCTATGTCAGAGCGACATCAGTTCCAGATGGCTCATCATATTTACACATGCAGCTTCCGAAGACCTCCTGTCGAAGTATCTCATGTAACAACACTGCCTGTTGACCTTTTGAAAGATGATATTGTAACTGCTGTGAAACAGAAGTATCCAGATTTGGAACATGCTTGTTTGGCAAAAAGTGTTGTGCACAATGGACACAACTATAAGACTGGCATGATTGCAGCACATGGCTCACTTGCAGGACTACCTGAGTTTGTTGAAATAGTCCAAATGATTGTTGTTGAAGACAAGTTAAATTTCATTGTGAGGTACCTCTCTGGCTGGTACATTGAACATTACAGGTCATATGAACTTAAACCAACCTCTTCAAAGAAAATGGGACTTCTTGAAGTAGGGGAATTGATGGATCCATACCCACTCATTGACTACAAAGTTGGGGGAAAGCGATTGGTCACTCTTAAAAGATATATTCACGTATAAGGTCAGTTGATGACTAAGTTGTCATGTTTGCATGTTGTAAGGGGTCCTAAAAAGGACACTTCACCCAGAAATGACAATTAACATATCTATTTATGACTATACTGAAGTAGGAGTGGTTGACATTTCTGCTAACAGGTGATTTCAGCGATTTTATTCCCCAGGCTTAACATTGTTTCACTACTTTCAACACTAATCTCACAGGTTTAACTTTTCCAGCTTTCACTACTTTTATCAATTGTTTTTCCACAGGTTTAACTTTTCCAGCTATGTTTCACTGCTTTTAGCAATATTAAATCACAGGTTAACTATTTGTCAGTTCTTTTAACTGATTTAAGCAATTTCGCATTTTCACACTTCACTTTCCTTAGCATTTCAAAGCATTTCCAGCAATTTATTTTGTCTTAATTTTACTACATTAGCATGTCCCTCAGCAGTGATTTATTGGTGACCTCACTTTTAAAAATTCTGTTAACAATATTTTTCCATGTGTGTTTCAGTGTATTGGTCAGCATGGGTACATCTGCAAGGCTCCTTGTTGTTCTGGGTGAAGACAACTCCATACGAATGTTTCTCCCGGGTGGAATTCCTGATTCCCTGGAGGACCTCATCAGTGACATTAAAAAAACATGTGCATTGTCTGGAAGGATAAGGCTCCAATACAAAGACACTGACTTTGGGGACATGTTTGTCAATTTGACCTCGACCGCTGAAATTAAGGACCTTAGTACTGTCAAAGTCATTCAGATGGACAAGCAACCCTTTGGTTCTCCTAGTGGTGCCCTGGAGACAAGCTCTTGTTCATCCAGGCAGAGTGATGATTCTTGTCATTCCGGATCTTCTGGATCAGACAGTACAATAATACTAGACAGGTCACCTTCAACATTGAGAACCATACAGTGGCCAAAAGAGTTCCCTATTCCACGCTTTTCCCTTGAAACAGAGATGCAGTTGCAAAAAGGAAATGCAGAATACAATGCAAAAAAGATCAGAGCTTCAGTTGGCTCAAAGATGCTGTCTGATATATTGGAAAAATTGGCAGAGGAAATCTTTAAGTACAAAGCCTATCCTAAGGATGCGGACTTTAGTGAGGTAGCAGAAGCTTTAATAAAGAAGCATCCTTGTCTTAGTGAGCCAGGTTCATTCAACGGCTGTTACGGCTGGAAGCAGAGGCTCAAATATAAGATGGCTAACTACAGAACACTCCTCAAAGCACATGGGACCCCTGAAGTCGTCGTGAATTCCCTGAAAGTTAAGGCCCCACATGATGCCATTCCTGCGAAGAAGGTTAAGCGACCAAGACGTGCCGAGGCAAACTACTACCCGTCACTGCCATGTGATGCATCTCCAGAAACTATGGAAAAAGAGAGGGAGTTGCTACTTACAGAAGTGAAGAAAAGAGGTAATAGAGCAATTGTTGCTCAGAAAATGGAGCAGACATTTGCCTACCGAAGACAGGAAGTGATTGATCAGGAGCCTACAGTGGATGAAGTCCGGATGAGGTGGCCTGCGCTGTTTGAAATACCTGAGGTATGCTGAGAGAAAGTTAACCCCTTAAATGTTTTGCCCATGATCCTCCAGATGGATGAAATGTGCATTTGTTTTAATTTTTTTTTTCTTCAAAACATTTGTGGTGCCTCATATGGGACCCCCCCCCCCTTCTAAAACAGAAATGCCTCCAATATAGTGTCCTTAACACAATTACTGATGTCATTCCAGGTCAATGCAGAGTTCCTGCGAATCACTACAGTTCCTCTTGAAACAAAATTCATGGCTCAGTTGGACATGCATGCTGGTAAGCTGGTGGAGATCATTGGGAGCAAGACGGGAGCTGTCCAGCAGAAGACCCGCAAGTTCTTGAAGGCTTTAAACCAGGTAAAATATTTAAGGATTCGGTTGTCACCATATGCTCACAAGACAGTTTGCAACATGCACATGCAGCAGCTTGCATAGGTGCAGGATGGAGAGACAAGTTTAATTTCCTGTTTCTCTGTTATTTTTCTGTTATTTCTGTGAAAAATGGACTACACTGCATGTCATAATGGTTAATATTAGTGCATTTATACCCACATTATGATTGGATTATCTGATGTTTGAAGTTTATTTGATTATTTAATGTGTTGATATTAACAGTTAACTTTGATTTTCTGATCAGCACAAATTTAATCAGATTGAAGATATATTGTACATGTAACTGCAGCTATTTTTTTGGCAGATTGTTGACATCAACACCCGAAGAGAGAACCTCCTGAAATCCCTTACCATCTACCTTGGAGAAGATTTTGAATGCCTCTTCAAAGAATACCTGGTAATTGTTAATTATGTTTATATAGACTGAGTTTATCTTACTACTGGCCACATTTGAAGATGCTGCATATTCCTAGCCTGGTAAAACCATTCTGATCACAGCCCTCATATTTCAAACCATTCTTTAGCTCAGTCTGGCTTTCTCCCCATCTTGCCCCAAATCTTGAAATTACAATATCCCATAGCCAGACTGAGTTATGCTCGATAGGTAACTTATCCAGTGAGCTACAGAGACTGTGTGGTATCAAAATACAGAATACTGCAGCCACAGTTTTCAATACGGCAACAAACTGTAAAGCTGCCACTTGTTTAAGAGTTGTTATTGACTAGCTAGGGAAATGCTGGGAAATAGGGCAATGCTACGGAGTTAAGCAGGCAACATTAAAACTAAAGACTAGAAATATGGTAATGCTAATTCATGCTTTTGCATTATTACAGGATGTGAATGGAGTTGAAACTGAAGAAGAACTGGAGCAGCAGTCCATGGTGATTTTTGTCATCCGTTCAGAAGGTGACCCTGATGCTTCACCTGCAGACATACACTACCGTTCAAAAGTTTGGGGTCACTTAGAAACTTCCTTATTTTTGAAAGAAAAGCTGTGTTTTTTCAATGAAGATAACTTTAAAATAGTCATTAATACACTCTATACATTGTTAATGTGGTAAATGACCAATCTAGCTGCAAATGTATGTTTTTTTGGTGCAATATCTAGATAGGTGTTTCGAGGGCCATTTCCAGCAACTATCACTCTAGTGTTCTAATGGTACAATGTGTTTGCTCATTGCATCAGAAGGCTAATGGATGATTAGAAAAACCTTGTGTTATCATGTTAGCATAGCTGCAAACAGTTTAGCTGGTTAGAGAAGCTATAAAACTGACCTTCCTTTGAGCAGGTTGAGTATCTGGAGCATCACATTTGTGGGGTCGATTAAACACTCAAAATGGCCAGAAAAGAGAACTTTCATGTGAACCTCGACAGTCCATTCTTGTTCTTAGAAATGAAGGCTATTCCATGCGAGAAATTGCCAAGAAACTGAAGATTTCCTACAACGGTGTGTACTACTCCCTACAGAGAACGGCACAAACAGGCTCTAACCAGAGTAGAAAGAGAAGTGGGAGGCCATGCTGCACAACTGAGCAAGAAGATAAATACATTAGAGTGTCTAGTTTGAGAAATAGACACCTCACAGGTCATCAACTGGCAGCTTCATTAAATAGTACCCGCAAAACACCAGTGTCAGCATCTACAGTGAAGAGGCGACTCCGGGATGCTGGCCTTCAGGGCAGAGTGGCAAAGAAAAAGCCATATCTGAGACTGGCCAATAAAAGAAAAAGATTAATACGGGCAAAAGAACACAGACATTGGACAGAGGAAGATTGGAAAAAAGTGTTATGGACAGACAAATCAAAGTTTGAGGTGTTTGGATCACACAGAAGAACATTTGTGAGACGCAGAACAACTGAAAAGATGCTGGAAGAGTGCCTGATGCCAACTGTCAAGCAAGGTGGGGGTCACGTGAGGGTTTGGGGTTGCTTTGGTGCTGGTAAGGTGGGAGATTTGTTCAATGTAAAAGGGATTTTGAATAAGGAAGGCTATCACTCCATTTTGCAACGCCATGCCATACCCTGTGGACAGCGCTTGATTGGAGCCAATTTCATCCTACAACAGGACAATGACCCAAAGCACACCTCCAAATTGTTCAAGAACTATTTAGAGAAGAAGCAGGCAGCTGGTATACTATCTGTAATGGGGTGGCCAGCGCACTCACCAGATCTCAACCCTATTGAGCTGTTGTGGGAGCAGCTTGACCGTATGATACGCAAGAAGTGCCCATCCAGCCAATCCAACTTATGGGAGGGGCTTCTAGAAGTGTGGGGTGAAATTTCTCCTGATTACATCAACAAATTAACAGCTAGAATGCCAAAGGTCTGCAATGCTGTAATTGCTGCAAATGGAGGATTCTTTGACGAAAGCAAAGTTTGAAGGAAAAAAATATTATTTGAAATAAAAATCATAATTTTTAACCTTGTCAATGTCTCAACAATATTTTCTATACATTTTACAACTCATGGGATAAATAAAAGTGTGTCTTTTCATGGAAAACACAAAATTGTGTGGGTGACCCCAAACTTTTGAACGGTAGTGTAGGTATTGTCATAGATGGTGTCACAGTGCTGAATAACTTGCCCTCTGTTGCATCTGCCTGTGCCTTACTGTTTGGGTTTATATATGCCCTCAACTTGCAATACCCAAAAGGACTTGAACGCACCTTTGAGTTTTTCCAAAAAGTTGTAATGCAGCTCGACCCTGGTAGGATGAGTGCCAAAGTGCGAGGACTGAACACAAAGCTCTATCCAGAATAAAGAGTGTCATTGTGGGGAGACAAAATGGGGTCATGAGAGGAAATGTTTGGAATCCTGTATTCAGAGAAGGATTAGAAATATGTATACTAGAGTTCAGTAACTTCAGTCTGGATTAAGATGCTATGTTGAGAGAAAACTGGTGTCAAAGAACCGAGTTCTTGCAGCTTCATTTTTGTGTGTGTTCTGTAAAAGCTGTGATTGTGTACAGTACAGTCTAGAGTTACAAAAGTTGTGCAGCAAGCTGGTTGGATCATACTTCTATCAGAGATGATTTTTGGATTACTGTAAGCACTGGTTACTAGTCAGCTTTGTTTTATGGCAGATTTTGTTTTGGAAAACTGTTAGTCAAAAAATTTCCTTGTTCCACACAAATTTCACAATGTATGGCCGACAAGGCTAGTTGCTTTTAGATGGGCCTGGTTTTATGGCAGAAAGTCTTCTGTGCATTGTTCTTTAAAACTGTGCAAGAATAAATTTTAAATTTGCATTTTCTCAACAATATTGTGCACTTGATTTTTTTTTTACAGTATGAACAAGTTGAAGCAAATTTACATTTTCTGTTCATTTATTTCTTCATTTAATAGGGATCATATGTAAAAAAATACATTTGAAAGAGTAAAGTTTGTTGGAAATATAGGATTTGCTATAATTTGGATCATGTTATAAAACATTACATGGACTGTTTTGTTTAAGAATAAAATGGGTCATGTTGAATGTCAAAAAAATGATAGAATTCAAAGTGACATGTTATATTAAGTTAATATTAATTTAATCATTAGTCTCATTAAACAAAAATAAGTTGATCTGAATAGAAATTTTAAAGTTTCACTGATAAACTAGAAATAAGTTAGATGGAATTAAAAATAATAAGTTTATTCAATCCAGTTTTCTGTAGTTTATTAAGTTGTTCTGAATAAAAACTTTCCATTTGCACTGATTCAGTAAAAATAAGTTCAATGGAATTTAAAATTTAATTCAATTCATTCATTATTTTTTTTAGTTCACTCAGCTTAATTTTAGTAGATGTGACCAATTGAAGAACTTTTTTACGTTGATTCAATGTTTTGCTTTTTACAGTGCAGGATTTGCATCGCCACATAAGACAGACTGATCATTCTTTTTGCATTTAAAATCTGAGGATTTATACTTACAGTGTGTTTTCAACATATCCCAGAGCAACGTTTTATTCCACTTTTTTTTTTTTTTTTTTTTTTTTTTTTTTGCAGAAATCTAACATAAAGCACTGTTTACATCACTTCCTATACTGAATACATGTCATCACATTTTTTTTTTTTACATTTCATACATTTCTGTATCAAGAAAATTATGTGTAAAACTTTCACTTTTTATGGTTTATTGCACTTTTTAGCACTTTAGTTAGTGTAATTAGTTAGTCTGGACATAGGTCTATATATTTTATTAAAGTTTTGGTGTATATAAGAGTTGTATTGATGTAAACAATAGTTTTGAGATATGCTCTGGCAGACTTGTGGTAGGTTGTTAAAGGTTTCAGAGCAGACAAAGTGATAACCCTCCTGTTCTACACATACCAGGTAATGTCTGGTTAGCAGGTAGATATGGTAATTATAGCACCCCAAAATACAGAACCCTTTCAAGGTGACCCCTCAGCTTAGTATGGGGGTCTTGCCACACCAGTAGTTATTTCCAGTAACTAATGGTGTGATAAGACAATGTGCTGCTCCACCACATTGCACATTACCAAGCTAGTAACATAAGATAAGAACACAGTGACGGAAAGCGATGATCAAAGGCTTATTTTAGTGATTTAAAATGATTTATATATACAGTGTTAAAAAGAAGTAGCCTGAGCGATTCCACAGAAATCAACATTTCAACTTTCAACTGTCCTCATTCTGCTCTCCTTGTTTTCTTAGATTTGCAAATGGCTTAAGACTTTTTGAAGAGACCAGAATCCTGAGGAAAATATCCATGTTATTTACCCTGCTGAATGGACATGCTAACCAAATTGCATTGGTAAACAATGTGGCTACTATCTGAAACTAACAGTTTTACCTGTCTAAAGTGTCAACAAGCAGCATCTAAACTTTCTGAACCCTTTACCATGGATGGGTCTTACAAGACGCGTGATCAGTTTGCCTCTGGTGTTGCTTATTATTAAATAAAGTTAGTAACTGTTGTCAAGGGGTTTCAGTCAATCAGAATCAGGAATCCTATACAGGTGGGAGATTAGTAAGAAAGGCAGGTAATAACAATACCATAAAGAAAGTGAAAGAAATTAGTCAGTGATAAAGTACATTTCTTTTTGTATGTCTTTTTTGTTTTGTTAGCCTCCAGGACAACACCTTGTAAGAACACAGCCAATCAGGTTGTGTTTAAAGCCTGGAGTAACAAAAGAAAAGGACATCTATCATTAGTACACATCCTGCACCCGAACTTGTTAAACCCCCCCAACAAACCAGTAAAAGTTCACTACTGCCGTCACTGTTCAGGTCTTTACTTGTTAGCTAATTATCTGTTCACTTTCTCAGCAAAAAAAAAATTGCTGAGCAGCATGTGAGGGTGGCTGAAAATATCACACTGGTGTAGTTACTTTTACTGTTAGATAACACAACACAACCTCTACATGTAGCTTTGAAGGTACTGCACATCATTGTTTACTTTGTCTCTATTTTTTCTGTCTCTGACACAACAACAGCACCACTAGCCCTAAATATTCTTGGGTGTCAATTTCAGAACTTGGCAGAGTTTTCTAAAGATCTTTTGTTGTTGTTGTTTCTTACATCCTAAAAGAGAAATGAAATGCTAAAATAGAGAAAATATTATCAATTCATTAACCCTCCTATAAGGAAATGATTATAATCTGGATTTTCTGTTTTTGTCTATGTAATATGGCTGGTTAGTGGTTATTGAAGGCAGGTGATCAGACTCACACACTGGCACTGCTCTGTGTGTGAACCAGACAAAGACAGACGGGTCCTGTATACCGTATGGTGACTTGGCTAAAAGGTCAACCCTCTTGTGGTCTCATTATACTATCAGGTAGAATTTCAAGTCTTGCCATAGTGAGTTGAAAAGCCAAGTCCCTGACACTATCGACTCACTTGCATGTTATTTATAACTAAGCACACAGCAAACATATTGCATGTGGACACAGTTGTCTGCTTAAACTGGCTCAAAATTTCAAGTTTAAAAGGAATAGACTTCTAAGAATAGGGGTGAATTTCATTTTTCTGACAGAATCCAAAGAGCAGTTTCCAACCACAGAGTCAGGATTTCTTCACACTTCATTCATTGCACCATAGACCATGAAACATATTATAAATAAAGTCTATTCTATTCTATTCTATTCTATTCTATTCTATTCTATTCTATTCTAATACTGTGATGAGTAGGCTACTGTGAAACGAATTTCAGTTTGTACTTTCTGAAAGCAGGTAGAAAAAACATGGTTACGCTTTTTTTGAAAAACAGGGTTACACAAAGTTAAACTGTGCCGAAACTGTGCAGAGGACAGTGTTTGGTTAGTTTTTCTAAGTTTTGGAGTAACATGGCATTAATGGGATTTCACAGGAGAAAGTGAAGATTGATGACTGACCATTATCTGATAGGTCATTGGTTGGTTTTGGCTAGCTCCTCGATGAGTTTGGCTCAGTCACAGTCAGGTCAGGTTTGGCCTGGCTGCAAAGACTTTAGAGAGACAGGTTGTGAGCCAGAAACTCAAAAGACTGTGTCCCTGTGCCACTGGTATAATGGGCCATGGCAAAGTTTTACTTCCTCTGCTAGCCAGCAAACTCCAGTCAAACTTTGTCATGGCACATTTACAAGAGAAGTTATCTGTTCAAAAAGTAAGAAAAAGATAAGGGCACGACATGAAGCCTGAACGCACCACAAATGGAAATATTTTTGGAAACTCTGAATAGAGGAAGGAAAAAGATATTGTTGTGTGAGGCTGATAAACAATGGGATATTTTTAAGTCCATTAATTCTGCACTGTTGCTCCACATTCATGTTTTTTTATTTATTTTTATTTTATTTATGTCACACAATGGGGAAAAAAAGGAGCCAAGCTGGTAAAACTTTCCAGAAACATCATTGATCATTGCACCATACCTGGGCAAACTTAGACAAAGCATGTGACACATTTGTGTCAACGTGAAACACTCCTCATGAAAAATTCTGCCCTCTGGTAGAAAGAAAGAAAAGTAGAAGCACCAAAAAGCTACGGAAAGACCTGGCTTAATGAAATGAACATTAAATGTATGTAAGTAGATAAATATAAGATACAAATATTTTTTAGATTTTTTTTTTTTTTTTTACAGAAGAGACCAAACATGGCAAAAAAAAAAAATAAAAATCAGACATACAAGAAGGAAAAACTAAAAAACACGAGAAGAGGAAAAAAAAGATTACCAGATCAGTTAACTAGAGGATAAAGATGATAACAAACAATCGACAGGATTGATTGATGAATTTGCATGTGTGAGATCAGAGAGAAGGTCTTTGCAGAAAGTATGCTGCAATAGTTCACTGCTTTGCTTGTCTAAATGTTGCTTTTTTTTCTATTACTTCTTTATGAACTTGCACCTTTAAATAAAAAAATCTTCTTCTGTTGGCTTTTCCCTTTTCAGGGTCACCACAGCAGATCACACATTTCTGATTTCCTGTTCCAGTTGTCGATTTAATGTCACATGCTCTTCCTGATGGATACTCTGCCCTTCCTAGCATACACAAACACACAAACACATATGGACTAAACTAAAGTCAACAGCAGGGTTATAGGAGCACAACACTCCTCACACGCACAGTTGAGGCCATACTGATGGGATTTTTTTTACACTATTAGGATGTTTCACTGTAAAACACGAGACGAGTCAATATATTTGCATATTTTTCAATAATGTGTCAGTTGCTCTCATTTTCATTACTACGTGTTTCATCAAAACCTTGTTGAAATTTCATGTTCAGACATAAATGAGGCCTATTTATACTAGAAGCATAGCTGTGGGTAGAAAGACTTTCTCACAGATGGCTTCACCACTGGGGATTTCTCTCACACTGAACAGAAACTTTCCAGCAGGGAGGGATTAGGATTATTACTGTGCAGTAGTGCCTGACAAATTACAACCTGGTTAACCTGCTGTAAGCTTTGAAAATGCATTTCATTACTGATGATGGATTTAACATCACAAATACACACTTTTGGAAAATACACAAAGCAGTACATGCCCACAAGGGACATGGTTCCTCTGATGAGTGTGATTTTTCGTTCCTTTTTTGATGATACCGATTCGGTTCGTTGAATTTTGAAATACAGCCATTGGTTCAATCCCAGGTCCCACTCTCCACATGTTGAAGTGTCCTTGGGCAAGGCACTTAAGCCCAAACTTCTCCCAGTGGCTCTGCTAGCTGTGTATAAATGAGATAAGTTATTTCTGATGGGCTTTTTTACAAAGCATCCTGTTCTTTGGAGACAACTGACCCTTCTTCCAATCCCAGTTAGTGCTGTGGGGCTGACGTCTGTCTGCACATGGGTAATACAAACTTTAAATAATGGGACCAAGACATCGATTGCCGAAACTACAGGTTTATCCACTCGGTCCACATGGACTCAGACGTTCTCTGTATGCTGGGAAGTCTTCAGCACATTTTATTTTAGGTCAAAGGAGGTAATTGTAAAGGTGTACTGAGACTTAACCAGACAGCATTTAGCTTGAGAGCACAGATTGAGTATGTGTCTCTGAATACTTTTACCCTTATTCATTTCCTGAGGCTTCTTTACTCCAAAATAGATGTGGAAAAGGATAACTGGAGCTCTTGATAGTGGACATTAGCATAATTTTAAGCCTTACAAATACAAACAAATCAATGTTACACATAAACATCTCAGTCACAATGTATGAACAGCTACAAAGTCTGTGCAGTTAGCTTGTTAATTTTTTAGATAAATTACACAAATGAAATGGGTTACACATTAAAACATGACAAAATAAAAAAAAAAATCTCTTTTGCATTCTGTAGAACAGGACTTGATTGACACAAAGTGAAATATTTTACCTTACATCCAGTTTTTACACTGATCAGTGAAACAAATTTTTAATAAAGTGTAAAAGCTTTTGCTCATGATAGCAGATTCACCAGTTCTTCACAGTTGCAAATTTTCAACATGTTTAGTCTTATTTCCTCATGATTAATGACCTTTAACTTTACTGATCTTATTCACTCTTTCCAGGCTTTTCAATCTCTCCTTCAGTAAGCAATGAAAGCAACACCTCACTGATCAGCTCACAGAGAGTATATCCAAACTGCTAAACATGTTTTTGTATCAGTGAGTTGGATTAATGAATGAAAAACTGTTTGCCTGAAGTTTTACACAATAACTCTAAATGTTGACACTTTATGAGCCACTGAAGGTTTCAGAGCCAACAGAGTTGGTTCTTTACGTCAAAGAATATTCCTCTGAGGATGACAGTACAAATATCTTTGTTCCACTCAGCGTTACAATCCCTTCACTCTGTGCATCGCTCGCAAATTCAGATAGATTAAAACACACTGCTTTCCTTTCATGGATTCACACATTAAACCAATACTTTGAAGGAATCATTTTTTACTTTGAGTCAAAACAGTTGGCTTGGTTTCTGTATTTATTTATTTATTTATTTATTTAAATATTCAAGTAATCTATGGGTTTGAAGTTGCGTTAAAAAAGAAAGGTCTGTGTTTCATGTCATAAGTACAACAGAGCGATATTTTCAAAATTTGCTTGTTTATTGTTCATGAATGACTTCAGCACTGACTTCTTTGACTTAACTCTGAAATACACCAGATGCATCTGCAGTCCATCTTGGCTCCATCACGGCACCAGATCAGATGGTTTCCATTCAAGTCAATGTGTCAACTTACACTGGATTTGTTCCACTGCACTCCGGCTGCGTAGTTGGTCCGTCAGGTTGCAGTCAATACACAGCCATCCTATTTTTACCAGTGCAACCAAACATCATGATGAGCAAAGACACGCCAGCACTCAACAGGTTTGAGGTTATAAGCCCAACATGAATGAAGAGAGGCTTGTCAGTGGAGAAGGAAGCACGGGAACTCCTTGGTCTCTCAACTCCAGCTGTTTGTCAGTCCTGCATTTGTCAACTCATCTGGTGTGAGCTGATAAATGAAGTCAACACATAGCAGAGCAGAGCTGGACTGCCGACGCATCTGGTGTATCTGAGGCATTATGCTTCTTTTTGAGTGTTTCCTATCAATACTTGAAGGACACATTTCACAAAGACACATCAACAGACTACAAAAAATATTTGGGGGAATCATGTTGGACATGTCTCTTTTTAAACCATTATGGTATAATTACCTATTGTGCATAAAGACGGACTCTTTTGAGCAAGAGGAGTGTTTCTTATGTGTTAACTTAAGACTGTAAAATGCATGGATGCAGCCTCAGTGATGTCACTCTGTGGTTTCTGAAGCTGAATTTTGAAACCTTTGGCTGAATCTCAATGTCCCCACTAAACCCTGAGCCCTGCGCTCCTGTGGACTTAACTGGCATCACCTGGAAATTGACTGAGAGCACAAGTCTGCAAGGGCCCAAAATGTTCTAAGTAGTAATGGGACAACATTTTGCCACTTCTCACATCAGCTACATGTCATCATGTAGCTCACCTGACTAGCATTAGGAATTATTATTGACCATTTTTTTGTTTAAAATAATTGAAGTTTTTATCAAACCACAAAGTTGAAAGAAACAGGCTGTATCAATATACAAAATCTTAATATATTAATTGAACTGCACATACATTTACATGTCGGACTTATATTTCTTCTTGTTTGCCATGTTTTCCATGTTACGCATTCATTTACCTTACTGTGTTTGCTGGCTTTCCCTGGGAACCCAGTGTTATGCAAGCAGCAACCTCTGGTTCATAAATATGAGTCAATGCTGTAGTACTAAAATCTGAAGTTTGTCGAGCATCCACCTGAGGCTGGCCCCAGAAGTACCAGAAACCACATACACACCAAGCAAATAAAATCCATTTTCACAGCAGAAATAAACATGTTTACTGCCTGATACAAAAAATAAAATCAAATTTTAAAAAATGTTTTCCGACTAAACAGCTAATTTCTCTTAAGGTACACACTGTATGGGGGTGAATTTTTCCTGACTCAGCAGTTTAGAAGATATTAAGATGACATGTTTACCCAATCAGAGGCACGGCTTATCTGATTGACAGGTGGGTGTCCTATAGCTGTTTGTGTGGAGGGTCAAAAGCTGGCCCTTTTCTGATATGGCTCCCACAGATAATCTGCTGCAAAACTCTGTTTCAGAGACAAAAAAGTGACATCATCAATACTACTTCTACATAGTATACAGTCTATGGTTTCACGTCACACTGATATGAACTGTGGGTAATTTCCTTACGTTGGGTCTACAAATATGTCCACTCATGGAAAAGGTGTTTAGGGAGTAAAAAAAAAGTCGGTGTCAAAGCCCTCAAACACTTAGTGGATGTGCCACTAAGTCCACAAAACTAACAAGTTTTTAAAAAATCTGTCCTGCAATTTTGATTAAAATCATTGTTTTGAACCAGTGTTTATTTTTTTCTTTATGGATTGACTTTCATGTATGTGTGTGTTTGTAGCCTAGAACAGCCTAAAGTAGATGCTGGAGGAACTGCAGTTATTAGCACTGACAGTTCAGCTTCATTTCTCAGCTGGTGTTGGCCACTTTGTGTTGGTGCAACACTGCATGGGTATTGTGAGTGATTCCATTTTTAACAAGCCAGCTCCGAGCGTCTGTAGCCTTTTTTTGGATGATGAGAAACTGAGGAAATATAGATTTTTTATTTATTTATTTATTTATTTTTGATAATTATGATTAAGGAGGAAGAGGCCAGGTAAACATCAGCTCTGTTTAAAGACAGACATTACAGCGGATCGGGAAAGTATGCTTCACCAAAAGAGAACATTTACATCTGCTAAAGACTTTAATCCTACTTCACTTAAACTAAACGAGAGGTGTAGGTAGGACAAATACAGTTAAATACCTATATTCACCAAAAAAATTTAGAAAAAAATGTGTGTGTGTGTGTGTGTGTGTGTGTGTGTGTGTGTGTGTGTGTGTGTGTGTGTGTGTGTGTGTCAGACTGAGAAAGAGGGAGAGTCTTTGAAGGGGTCTTGACAGTAACAGCATAAATTTACTTTCTCCCTCTCTCCGTCTCTTCAGTGTGTGTGTGTGTGTGTGTGTGTGTGTGTGTGTGTGTGTGTGTGTGTGTGTGTGTGTGTGTGTGTGTGTGTGTGAGTGAAAAATGTATTAATGATGGCGCTGACAGTGACAGCACACTGACTGATGAGGAAAGGAACAAGCTCATTATTAAAGGTCTTATCACCTTCCAGCAGATGCAGTTAAACTCTCTCTCTCTCTCTCTCTCTCTCTCTCTCTCTCTCTCTCTCTCTCTCTCTCTCTCTCTCTCTCTCTCTCTCTTTCCTTCTCCCTCTCTCACACACATACACACTTAAACTTCAATTCCTGCTCAATGTCATACACAGATTAATCAAATTAATCAATAGTTTTGGCCCCAGTCCACCTTTTTAAAATATAATGAAATGATGTATTTAAGTTGAAACTTGTCTGAAGGACCAAAAACTCACTTCCTGTTCTTCATTTTACTGACTTAATATTAAACAGTACAGTTTATGTACAACCCCAATCTCAGTGAAGTTGGGACATTTTATAAAAGGTAAATAAAAACAGAACAATGATTTGAATATCCTGTTTTCAGCTGAATACACTACAAAGACAAGATATTATTATTATTATTATTATTTATTTGTTTGTTTGTTTGTTTGTTTGTTTGTTTGTTTGTTTATTCACTGTTTGAGTTTGACGGCTGCAACATGTTCCTAAAAGCTGGGACAGGGTCAACAAAAGACTGGTAAAGTTAAAGAATGCTCTAAAAACACCTGAAAGGCTCAGTCATACAAGGATGGGGCAAGGTTCACCACTTTGTGAACAACTGTGTGAGCAAATAGTCCAACAGCTTAAAAACAATGTTTCTCAATATACAGTGTCAAAGAATTGATGGATTTGATCATCTACAGTCCATAATATCATCAAAAGATTCAGAGAATCTGGAGAAATCTCTGCACGTACGCAGCAAGACTGAAAACCAACACTGAATGACCGTGACCTTTGACCCCTCAGGCAGCACTGCATTAAAAACCAACATCATTGTGTAAAGGATATTACCACGTGGGCTCAGGAAGACTTCAGAAAACCATTGTCAGTTAACACAGTTCATCACTACATCTACAAGTGACAGTTCAAACTCTACCATGCAAAGACAAAGACATATATCAACAACACCCAGAAACACCGCCGGCTTCTCTGGACCCGAGCTCATCTGAGATGGACTGACACAAAGTGGAAAAGTCTGCTGTGGTCTGACGAGTCCACATTTCAAACTGTTTTTGGAAATCATGGACGTGGTGTCCTCCAGGCCAAAGAGGAAAAGAACAATCTGGATTGTTCTCAGGTCAAAGTCTCAAAGCCAGCATCTGTGATGGTATGGGGGTGTGTTAGTGCCCATGGCATGGCTAACTTGACCATCTGTGAAGGCTCCATTAATGCTGAAAGGTACATACAGGTTTTGGAGCAACATATGCTGCCATCCAAGCCACGTCTTTTTCAGGGACGTCCCTGCTTATTTCAGCAAGACAATGACAAGACACATTCTGCACCTGTTACAACAGCGTGGCTTCGTAGTAAAAGAGTGCGGGTACTAGACTGGCCTGCCTGCAGTCCAGACCTGTCTCCCATTGAAAATGTATGGAGCATTACGAAGCACAAAATACAACAACAGAGACCCCGGACTGTTGATCAACTGAAGTTGTTCATCAATCAAGAATGGTAAAGAATTCCACCTCCAAAGCTTCAACAATTAGTGTCCTCAGTTCACAAACACTTATTGAGTGTTGTTCAAAGGAAAGGTGATGGAACACAGTGGAAACATGAACCTGACCCAGCTTTTTAGGAACGTGTTGCAACCATCAAATTCAAAATGAGATAATATTTACGAAAATAAAAAAAAAGTTTATCAGTTTGGATAATAAATATCTTGTCTTTGTAGTGTATTCAGTTGAATATAGATTAAACAGGATTTACTAATAATTGTATTCTGTTTTTATTTGTGTTTTACAAAACGTTCCCTCTTCACTGTAATTAGATAAACTATGGAACATTATGGGAATTGTAAGAATGGAAAACATGAAGTGGAGTGGAAGCAGTGGAAAGCAATACAGTTTCAGCTAAGGCATCATGGACATGAAGCTTCACCAGATGAGATTTACAAAAAGTCACAATTTGTAATAATGATAATAATAACGAACACTTTATCATCATCAAACTGTATTCTTATTTTAGCATTTAAGGATGATTCTGTCTTATTTTGTGCAATACTTGTTGTTTTTTCCCCCTTTACTTGTCAAATCACCCAGTCATTTTTCCAAGTCACAATGGGTGTTCATCTCTTTATTTAACATAAGAAAGTGGTCCAGCAGATCAGGACCTTGTGTTCCTCACCTTTTCAGTATTATCTACAACTAGGATCTTAAAAGATGTGTGTTGTCAGCAAGCCCTGCGGTGCTGAAATAAAACAAAAATGGCTACAGTCTTGGAAGGGAAGGAAGAAGAGGAGGCTGGAAACAAAGCCCTGGGCTGCCACAGGTGTGTTTACATCCATAAGGCCTATGTGTTAGTAAAGGCTTGATTCCAGATGTGCAGGTTGTTCTTTGACCTCAGCTCTGTGAGCTTAACAAAGAGCCTGGAGGCAACAACTCTACATGACACTGAGTCTTAGTCAATAGATGGTAATGGCACCAACTCTGGGACAGTAAGCTATGCTAATACCAATACCTATGTGTAATGGAGCAAATATATTTTGAAACAAATGTTTCCTCAGACACACTCTTGTACTGACTGTGAGTACACTGTGTGTTTGACAGTCAGTTAAAAAGACTTTCAGAAGTTAATGGATTTCTTGCCACTTCAGCATCTTGGCATTTATTCCACCTGCTCAAATGGAGCCTTTGTGAGGAACAGAGAGCTGCTTTAAGCCACAGATAGCAGAAAGATAATTAGTTAAATCTCCACGGGTGGTCGAGCTGCCCTAAGCCTCTACTCTGGAAATAGAGTGTTCCCATCCATGCTGTCAGTGGCACTGGGACGGTGAGGTAAGAGTCCCTTAACTGATTTAGATCAACTAATTAACACACACACACACACACACACACACACACACACACACACACACACACACACACACACACACACACACACTGTTCCACCCTGCCTGCTGCTGGCTCATCATGTCTCCTCCATGTCACGTTTCTGTCACCACCTTTGGCTCCTGACCTGATCCCACCAGAGGGCCTCTGAAGGTGAGGGTATGACACCTTGGTACACACAGAGCAAAATATTTCAGCATTTATTTTCTTTGAAATATGAAGTTGATGCTAACTCGTATGGGTCTCTCCACCTATTAGCCATAATGTCTCACAATATCTCTCATTTTTCTTGCTGGCTGAGTCCTTCTCGGCAATCTTTAGTGTGCTCTGTGTGTTTTTAAACATCTGTTCACGTTTAGTACACCTCTCATGAGGCCTTTAAAAGAATAGGCCTGTTTGGTCAGATGAGGCTTGGCTCTTATGCCTGGACACACACAAACACACACACACACACTAGAAATATTCATTTATGTCCACATAGAAGACAGAACAAAGGCCTTTGTACAAACGACATAAACACTGACAGTACAGTCAGACAAAGTGAGCTTTAACAGCATCACAAAGGTACACACATAAAGAGACACACGCACACACACACACACATAGACTCCTCTCATGGGTACAGAAATCAACGTCTCCTTTAGATAGAGCAGCAGCCTATAACAGCTGAGACTGAACAGTATCTAGCTAACAGTTTAGCTCTCTGTTTGGAGAGGCCGCTCACCTGAAAACCCTTCACCTCTGACTTAAGCACATGACCAAGACTCCCAAATATAAAGACTCAAAGTTTACACCTGTAGCCCAGCTGTGCCATGGTCTGCTACAGCTGCTGGTGTTCCAGCATCTTAGTTAAGAACACTTCCTCTACACTGTGATCAAAAGTCACACCGACCTTGAGGACGAGCTCCTCTCTGCAACTCTCAGAACAGAGCGTCATCAGCACACAGACTGAGCATGCTCAGCTTCACAGCAGAGTGCAGCATGATGGAGGACCTGAAAGTGGACCACATATCTGTTTATATAATCTCCACTATTCTTTCATGCCTCCTAATAATAAAGCCCTTTGTATCCATGGCAACCATTTAGGTTGTGGGACACGATTTTAGCTGCTGGTTCACAGCCGTGGTGGATACAGAGCAGGCCTGCCTGGAAACCAGAGGGATAGATTTATTTGGATGGTGAAACCTGCAGTCTAGATTTGATAGTGAATATGAGCAGACTCTCGTCTATGGACACATGTCTGAACACTGAGTGACAGACAGAGTGGTCTGCAGCAGGGAGCCAGGCTAACTTCCCATGGAGTATCAGTTTAGTTCAATGCCGTCACCACCGCGGCCTGTGACGTTGCGCCTCCAGGAGGTGAGCCCAGGCATCAGTGATCAGGAACTGACGTTCTGCTACACACACACTCACAGATGCTCAAACAGACACACTGGAGTCAGAAATCACCTCTTCTGAGGCAGCCGCTGTCTCTGAGTCCAGCTCCACCCACTCTAGAGTGACCTCAGCCCAGCAGCACAGATCGTTCAGGTCTGGCCAGTCTGACGACACCAAAATCAGGAGAAGGACTGTCCAGCTTTCCACTCGGCTTCCTCCCGGAACACAGAAAGCTAGGGTCTGATCCGTGTGCCAAGTAAAGTAATAATTAGGCAAGCCTTCTTCTGAACACAGAAGAACCACACCTCTGAAAATAACAACAACAAAAAGTAATTGACAGGTAAGAAAACTCCTGCAGGGATGAGGCAGCTGTTCAGTCCTCTGGTGATCAGGTGACATCTTTAGCTGAGATTCTCTTTCCATCTATGATGGTGTATGGACCACTGAAGCCAGCCAACTCCCTCTCCTTCCTGGCTTGCTCCACAGGCAGCCACAGTTTGGCTCATGCATCTCTTACCTGTTGGGTTAAGTCCTCGTGATTTTAACCCTGTTTTGCCTCAAAATCTCCAACTTTTTTGCGATACGGCTGTGTGCTGTTGCCATTCCAGGGTCCCAGCCGATGTGGTACGCCCAAGACACTTTCACATTTTCATTCTCGTTCTCTGGAATATCGGATATTTTTCAAATTTCATACATACAGGACACACATATTTACACTATTTGGGCATTTTAAAGGCTTTAGCAAGTGAATGCAACTTCTCCAGTTCCCATTCATTTCCAAGAATTCCCATGGAAAGTTTCATTTAGTAGGAAAACACTCTTGGTGAGAGTGGAGGGGCTGCATACTCAACGGCTAGCCTCATGGGTCTGAGCTAATAGTACACTGTACCAGCAACCCTTACTGAAATCTATCAACACTTGAGGTTTTTCTTTTTCTTCTTCTTTCCTGAAAGTTCTTAATATGCACATCAGGTTTTTTTTTCATGAAGTGGTCACATGAGGATCTTGAGGATTACATGTTTAGTTTAGTTTTTTTTTTTTTTTCCTCAGTAATTTCTTTTGGTTCTTTTTATTCTATTCACGTTGTTGAAAATAGAGTTCAGTGGTCCTGTTTTATTTGTTCAACCCTTATTCAGACAGGTTACTATAATTAAACAATCATCCTTAAAGGTGTACCACAGTTATCTTTAAGTTTAGAGATGATACCATCTCTAAACTTTTAAAAAAGATGATAAAAAGGTTACTGAGAGGAAAGAAAGTTGACACCCACCCCCTGCTTGATTTATATTTTAATTTCATGTTTTCAGACTCAGCATGCTTAAAAGCACTGATCTTGTGCTTGAACATATATAGTTTCACACTTATTAAACCATTGAAGAACACACATCCAAATGTTTTTAACAAACTTGTGTACCAGGAGCTCATCAGGTGTTTCCTTGATCTTCACTCCTCACTGTGGAGCCCTTCATCTTCCATTCAGGTCTTTAATGGCACAGCTTTACGCACACTGTTACAGTCAGGGTGCTTGTTTCCACCATCGGGGTGGCACTGCAGCAGATGGTATCAGTGCCAGTGATCAACAATGCACACACACACATCACGCGCGCACACACACATACAAAAGCACAAGTGTTCTTTGGTTTTTATGTTTCCACCACATCAGCAAATCAGGGTCACAACCCATTGATCTCTCTCTCTCTCTCTCTCTCTCTCTCTCTCTCTCTCTCTCTCTCTCTCTCTCTCTCTCTCTCTCACACACACACACACATACACACACACACACTTGCTTTCCACAGTGTTGCTTCACTTAAAGTCCTCAGGCGCTTACGCTCTCATCCGGATTTTCTTTGCATCAGAAACGGGCCTATGTATTTTTCAAAGACCACCAGATCATCATAATGACATCACTATAAAGCTGGACTTGCATCATCTCTGCTATGATTCAGCTTTCTGTTTCCACATTGTAATCCTGAACAGCTCACCCTCACATTATCTGAACAGGCAGCGAAATAACAAAAGATTCACAATAAGCACTTGTCCTGAAAGGCTTTAAAGGAGCATATGAGTACATCACAGACGTCAGAAATCCATACAACAGAGAGATGGCAACAAGTCACTTTTCAATAGCCCAAGTCCAGTCTCAAGTATTTGAGAGCAGCTGAAAGCCCCAATCAAGTCTGAAAAATACAATACATCTTTCTCTTATATTGTGTTATAGATTCATTTTTTCCTTTTAAATAAGTTTTCACTTTAAGCCTGCCATGCTGTTCTGTTATCAGCTTATTTAAACAATAAATAAATAAAGAAATGAACTAAAGGATTGTGCATAAGTCCAAAAACCTTGAAGCCAAGGCCAAGTGAGGTCTGAGGTGAACTTAAAGTACAGCCTGAGTCCAAGTCTCAATCAAAAGGAATGGAGTTACTTTAAAGCAGAGATGGGGACTAGAGTTTATCATCAGTAACTTAATTGAGGTTTTTTTTTTTTTAATTATTTTTTTAACCAAAAACATAAACAACACAGACAAAACAAATGTGAACCATGGAAACATCAAATAAAAATGTAAAAAAAACAGATTTTTTTTTCTTTGTAAGTATGATGGCAGGGCATTTATGTTTGCATTTACATATTCAGGACAGGACTGTCCATTGTTCAGAGGCTCCCCCTGCCTTCACGCCACTAATGCTGTCTCATTGTCCCATTGTTCTTTTATCATATCGTTTCCGTAGTTTGATGTCCTCCTGTCATCTGCTCCCTTTTAGTGTAGAAGTCTGAGACTCTTTCTAGAAACTCTGAATCAGTCTGGTACAGGTTATGAAACCTGTCATTAATATTCAAAATCTAAATTTACTCAGCTGTGGCACTAAACCTCTGTCGAGGAGACACATCCTGACCATTCATCTATACATCCTAAAACACTCTTCCATAACGGGGATACCATGAGACCATGCCCTAGTGCGTGCATGTATGCACCACATTCTGTTTCACATTTACAGCATATGCTGTTTTTGATTTCACCCCTGCTGTAGAGCCTCGTCGGTGTGTAGTTGTACCTATGAGGTATTTTATATCAGAGATATTTGACTCTTACATGTATTTCTGTTGGGAAGAATTCTCTGCCACCTGTCTTCATCAAATGAACAACCATTATCTTTTTCTCATATCTTGCTGTAGCTTTTACATCATTATTCATCATACCACATATCAGGTACCATTAGGATACTTAATGAAACCTTGTTGGTAGTTTAAAGTAATCTCCTTTTTTTTTTTTCCTTGAGAAAGATAAAAATTCATTTAAAAAAATTAAAGTTTAGAGGTGTAAGGTTTAGGTGTAAGGAATAGATTTGAGAAATATTTTGATTTAAAAATATGTTAAATAGATTGTGAATGTTAATTTATAGAGCTATTTGTACCTATTTAGTAAACATTTCAGTGAAGGGAGGAGTCAGTAATTAAGATGCACAGGTAGGGAGGTCAGACTGTTGGTTTAGTGTGAGCGTCACGCAAAATGTTTTTTGAGCATAACAAAATTTAAGCTTGTTTTAATATTTTGTCTATAGGACAATAAGTTTGGATAAAGACATGAAACTGTGGAATTTTCCGCTGTCACAATAACTGGAGGATGAACTACACAACTGTGAAGAATATAGAGTCATTTTTCTATATCTCAGTGGATACACATCAGAACACGAGGCAATCTCTCACTATTAAGATGATATTTTAGACTCTTGTGAGGAATCTGCTGCTACATCAATGATGACCCAAATGTCTTCTTACAACACTTCATACTGCTCTTTGGAACAGTGGTTGTGACCACCGACCTGCCCTGTGGAAAGCCAGGAGGCGATGCAGTCATAGAGACAAACCTCCTTGAGGAGAAATGGATGAAGAAACTTTAAATGACAAATTCAGCCTGAAAGACTTACCAGATGGTTCTCTCAGCAAGATCAAGATTATCTGTATTCAGTCTATGTGATCTGTGTTACTACCAGAGTCAGTCAGCTCTTAAATACCATCTCCTCACCAAGTGTTGTCCAGGCATCTCTCCTGCAAATAATGCAGTGTGGTCTTTATTTACCCCATGTAGGCTTAGACACATTCACCTTATGTGAGATTATACGTGTAAAGGATCCAGGGCATGATCTTTGAGTGACAGAAGATTAACCGTCTAAGTATTTCTGAGCTACATTCAGGTCATTATTTCAGTCTGCTGTTTAAATTGAGTAGACAGTAAAAATAAAAATAGAGGACATCCGAGACCATGGGTCGGCAACCCGCGGCTCCGGAGCCGCATGCGGCTCTTTAGCACTCCCCTTGTGGCTCCCTGGAGCTTTTTCAAAAATGTGTGAAAATGGAAAAAGAATGATTTTTATTGTTGTTGTTGTTTTAATATGGTTTCTTTAGGGGGGGAAGCTGACACAAATATCCTTATGCTGTAAAAATTAATGTAATAAATATTGAATTTCAGAATTGCACCACATAGCAGAACTGCGTCATAGCCTGCGACACAGTGCAGGTGGCTGTTGTAAACAAACGGGTGTGTCACGGCCACGGGAAGGAAAAAGAGAACGATTGCTGCTGAGAACAGAGGATTTAAGGAAGAATGGACAGAATAGTTTGCTTTCATTGCCAGTGCTAAAGGACTACAATACTTGTGGAAAAATTAGAGGACCACAAAAATAGTTTCAAGAAGTGGATTGCATCTCCAAACTCTACTACTGCTGCAAGTTTTGTTGCAGCCCGGGAGATAATGAAGCGTGGGAAACCATTCACCGATGATATTCTGCTATTCCGCGGTGCTCAACCCAGTGATACCTCAAGGCGCCACACTTGTATTTCTATAATTTAATCAATGCAACAAAACATCAAACATTAATATTGTAATGGAAGTTAAACTTGAAGCACCAAATATGGTACAGCAGAGTCGTCACGTGGTGCGTCATTCTCTCCAGGATGTGCTGCTGGGAAAATAAACATTTAATCATGAATGCTCATTTTGTATTTGTAAGCCTACTTAGTCATTTTAATAGTAGACTTATATAGCTGATATACTGACAGCTGTTGCCTTCATATTAGGCTTATATAAAGCTTTTAATTTTTTGCGGCTCCAGTCAGGTTTGGTTTTTGTTTTTTTTGGGCCAATATGGCTCTTTGAACATTTTGGGTTGCCAACCCCTGAGCTAGACAGTCTTTGTCTTTGTCTTGGACAGTAGCAAGATGCATTTGCAAAATGCAAGTAACTTTGTCCACACTCTTATGGAGGGATGTGTGTCCCAAGGAAGGAAGGTCAAGGGTTTGATTCCCAGCTCCTGCAGTCACATGTCGAAGTGTCCTTGAGCAAGACACTGAACCCCAAATTGCTCCCACTGTTGTTCAGTGGAGTGTGAATGAGTATGAATGAGTTAGATCAAAAACTGATGGTCACCATAGAACATTCTACCATCAGTGTGTGAATGTGGTGTGTTTGGGTGAATGACACCAGCAGTGTAAAGTGCTTTGAGTGGTCACAAAGACTAGAAAGGCGCTATATAAGTACTGGTCCATTTATCATTTACAAGTTAGTCATGTAAAAACCATGTTCAGCCATTGAATTAATGGAAATCAAAGTAATGAATCCTCTGACAGCTTTAAATATATTATATTTAATTTGTGATTTCCAGGTTTTAAATAAGGTAGAAGAAGACAGGTGTTTCCCAAAAGCATGAATGTGTCATCCTGTCATTATGATAGTTGAGGAGCTGAACACACTTATGTCAAAATGAGAGCTCTCTGACTCACTACTGATTCATAACTTCATACACATCTACTCCAGAGATGAATATCAGTATATGATACACATGTATTCCTCACAAAACCAGAGTGACACAGGGTCTCAGATTGCCACTTGAGAAAAATTACACTCTAGTTTTTTACACACTTGTTTTCTCACTCCAAACCATTTGCATTTCTGTAGGTGCATTCTGTTGGCATGCATCCACTCCATAACTCAGAGCTCATGTGCAGGCCCACTCAGCACACCCACACATAAACACAAGACAAACACAATCCTTCAAAATGTTCTTAATGTCAAATGAATCCATCCAGAGGAAATGAATGATTCACAAATGCAGCGTTTAGGCTTAAAGTGTACCAACATGTTGCAATGATGAGAGGGTGCTAAGCAGCGATGATGAAGGGAAAGTAAAAGACAATGAGTGTTGTTTAAAATTAAAAATTAAATCAGGTTATATTCTTTCATTTATTAATCTATTTAATGCTGATAAAGCAGGCCTCACTGTGTAGATTTAGTGCTTGGCTGAACATAAACTGGTTGTTTCATGTAGATGAAGGCTCAGTAGTCCAGTTGATGGGTTCTCAACCAGAAGATCAGAAGGTTTCTTATCAGACTCTGCAGCTCCAAAGTGTTCTTGAACAGGTGACTTAACCCCAAAGCTGGAAAAAAGAAGAAGTCTGAACTTTTTTCTACCTCTCCCTCCCCTCAACTTCAGGACTTCATTGGTAAAACTGAAACGTCACATTTCAAAATGAATAACAGCACTGTCTCATTAGCTGGCACCCAAAACTTTGATGAAACCTTGAACCTTAATATTATTTTAAAAATACCTTTCATCTGCTGGTATTACATCAGCATGAAACAACTATTAACATTCTGCTCAGTGGTTCAGGTCGAGCTCCATATGGGCAAACAACCCTTGAGCGGGCAGCCCGGGTTCATGTCCGACTTTCCTGCATGTCACTCCCCACTCTCACCCTGTTTCCTCCTCTATCCACTGTCCTCTCATCTCACATTAAAAAAATAACTTAAAAAAGATAAATATGTCTTTGACAGTGATGAAGTGATACTAAATTATCATCAAAGTGTCTTTGGTGCCTGAGCTCAGCAGGGAGCTAGAGGGCTGTACGGTGGTCTGACTTGAGCTGCAGCAAAACCTTTCACCCATGGAGTCTAGGTTTAAAGCATTATGCTAGTTGGCCTAGTTGGAGTGGTATTTAGGTTAACAACACCAGAGTTTTGTGTTGGCTGTTGGATAAATATCACCAGCTAAGAGCAAGAGCTGATGATCACAAATTCAAGATTGAGGATTGCATTGAATATCACAAAAATACACTTACGTCTTCCTTGAGAGGACCGAAGCTTATTTTGAAGAAAACTTATACTTATCTTTAATTATTTGGTTTAAGGGTGATGCTTTTTCTTTCTTCAGTACGCTGTGCAGTTGTGTTAGCATTAATATATGCTATATGAATACAGGAGACTTGCTGTTTCCTGACTGCACAGCATTAATTTTACAACATGCTTTCTAATGAGATTAAGTAACTCTCCTCCTGTGACACATCTGGAGCAGGGAAGGTCAGATCAGACAGAGAGGCTGTAGCTGTTTAACTGGACAGAAAACTGGAAAGGTCATCATGAAGTGATCCCTTAAATCCCCATTTGTGGTACAAACATGCATGGCCACTGAGCAAAAATAATTAACATCAAGCAAAGAGAACAGCATTTATATTTTACTAAATGTTAACACATGTCCTGTTGTGTTCTGGTTCACTGTTATGAATATTAATGCCAGGAGTTTTCAAGATAAAGAAGAAATGGGGTCACTTCCCTTTGAAGAAAAAAAAATCATTTCATCTGCAGAGATAAAGACTGCAATAAGATGCTGTTTAATCTTCCCGGAGCCCCTGATGGGAACGAATTATCAGATCTGAATGATTCATATTGCATTAAATTCTTCTCAAATCACAGAAAAGCCACATTAATGACTTCCAAACACACTAAACTTCCACGCAAGTTTATATTAGAACACATGCAGCATGTTACTGTGTTGCTGTCTGCACTCTTTAGTAGTCTCACTATCACACACACGCACACACGCACACACACACGTGTCTAAGTTCAGTAAAATGCCATCTGTTTATCCCTGGACTACAGCTGAGATGAGCACCAGAACAAACACTGACTTCCTTCTCTGAGGTCTTTCTAGTGATTATTGCTCCGTCTGACCTAATGTGCTAGACTGCACCACATTACCCAATGGGACAATGTTTTACTCTTTGGCTGAATTTTCCACTAACCCAGCCCTAACACTGACCTTTCTGAGCATGACAGGCTGCTTATAGGGGGTCAGAGTTTAACAAAACTAAAGACCAGTGTCTGATGCAGCAGGACACAACGCAGATGAGAGCAGACAGATGCTAAAAGAATCATATATAGTAAGATTATTCAATTGCTAGTTGTGTCATACCAGTCGTTTTCTGATTCACGGTAAAGTGAGGGTTGTTGTCTGCAATCTGGTTAAAGAAGAGAGAAAAAAATAAAAGAAAAGCTAAAACATATCAAACACAACTTTCTCCATGATCTCTTTAGCTGTGAGAAGCAAGATCTGTTTTTTTTTTCTGCTGAAAAGGAGTTCTTGGATAAATTTTGTAGTGATGGTGGACACCAAAAAATATAAAAAAAAAAAAAAAAAAAAAAAAAAAAAAAGGAGAGAAGAGCAGGAGAAAGCTAAACAGCAGAGTGATAAAACACAGGCTAATCTTTTTGTGATAATGTTCATTCCAGCTCACATGCAGCAGTTATTCTGCAGTGATCTGATCAAACTTGAGAGTCTGTCAATAAAATGAAGAGTGAGGTTATGTTAGCTCAGATTGGTGAGGTTGTAGTTGGTAGATGAGCTCTGGTAGGACATGACCAGGATTCACTAACGTTATGGACACATCTCAGAGCACCAGGCTGTGAGGAACACTAAACAGTCTGCTCACCTTCTGGACACTAAACCACAAACTGAGTTTATAAAGTTTGATTTTGTTGTCACATTTGAAACAATAATGATACTTAACTACATATAAATAAATTACCTTGCCACTTTGGATCCGGGGAAAATTTGTCTTGAATTAAGAAAAGTAGTATTAAAAATGAGATCTGCTCTCCGTTCATTTGCTTTCAAAATAAATGCACCACTCAGAAAGAAACACATCTTTACAACAGTGGGTGATGCTGCTCATGGGAAATGGAGTCTTTATCAAAAAAAAAAAAAAACACTGCTGAATTGGGCCAAAGTTGTCCCAGCAATCGACGACAAATGGATTGCACTCACCGCACCTCTAAAGCAATCTTTCCGTGCACATGCAGACCCTTTCTCACAAACACACCAAGCTTCTGATTTCACCACAGTGTCGTACTGCAAAAAATATAAAAAAAAATCCTGAATGCATGTGTTTGCTTGAGTTTGTGAAGCTGTGCACTTAAAGGAAAAAAACAGAAACATCATCATCCACAGTGGCAGTCTTCACTCACCTTTTTATATTCAGAGTGACAGAGTGGCTTGTATGAATCAATGGCATATGGTTTTGGTGCACTAGAAAAAATATCTGAAAGTGATTTATAATCTGAGAATTTGGGAAAAAATGTCCAAAAGGTAAAAAAAAAAAAAAGTATATCTATACAAGATTGTGTTTTGGAAATGCACTAAAAAAGCTTTTCTGATGAGGTAATGTGTTGCTTCAAAGGGCTAACTTGCGGGTTTCTAGTTCAGTCTGAATTGTGTACAGCAGCCTCGGCGAAGAATTTTACATGGTTAGGGGACAACAAAGTCTGAAGTCAAGTTTACAATTCTTGAGACTGAATTAAAAGAAAAAACTAAACAAAACCAAGTGAATGACGTGCAATGCTAACAGGATCTCTCAGCTGTGTGACCCAATAAAGACACAGAAGTTGGGAGAAGAGGCTCTGATGGATCACCTCTGACATGATGTGCAGCCTTCTTACTTGGTATCACTCAAGTTCACGATGTGTCCTGTTCAGCTGCATAGAGGGGGAAAAAAATGAAATAAAACCTTGAAACTTTGAAAATCAAATAATTTTGACATAAGAGATAACAAGTTTAAAGAAAAAAGTAAGAAAAGAGTGATGGAGAAAGGTTTTAGATGAGTACTGATGACAGAAGAGGAGAGGAGTTGGTCAAGGTGAGAGGTTGTCTCATTAATCTCTGAACAGTGCAGTGGTCCCTTCAGAATGTAAATGAAACTATCCATCTTATCACAAAAACGGGGCGAGGGGTGGAGTGATAGAAGGATTGACGGGGCTACTGGGGCAAAAAGCAGAAGCACAAGCTGGAAAAGAGAAGAAAAATGTTTCCTGTTTGTTCAGTTAGAAAGACGATTCAGATCAAAACAAAGAGCGAGTTCTGATAAATCACTGAGAGGAGTTTTTGACTGGAAAAGCTCGTACTGGATGCCCAATATGAGCAACAAGATTCATTTTCAATGAGAAAAAGCCAAGTCAAGACGTCCTGTGCTTCACAAGTAGATTTTGGCAGTGAGCAGCAGCATGAAGCCTCAAGAGCACAGGCTAAAACACAGGCTAATCTGTTTGTGGTAATGTTGATTCCAACCCACGTGCAGCAGTTATTCTGCAGTAACATCAGTGAATCTGCAGGATTCACTGATGTTACATGTTACAGCAGAGGCAGTCCTGGCTAGTTTCACCACAGAACCTGATTTGTTTTCTGAAGAGATTGCAGCTAGCAGTATTTTTGTATTCAGCTGTAAAATAACACCAAACAGCTGCCTAATGGAAGGAAGAGAAGGGGGTCTGTGCGGGCTTGTAGCTGAGAGGTGGAACACATGGAGAGAAGAGAAACTGAAACTTAAGTGACTGCTCCACTAACGGTGCAGGGTGCTTGTGCGCCCTTGTGTAGATTGCACCCTGGACGGTCTGCTTTGAACTGTCTGCTCACCGTCTGAACACTAAATTACAAACTGAATGGACAGAGTTTTCTTTTTTGTCATGTTTCAAACAGTAGGCAGCAAAAAAAAATGTCTGAAACAAAGAAAAGTAGTGTTAAAAAGAAGATTTACTTCCAAAACAAATGCACACCTTGGTAAGAGTAGCTTCTTTACAACAGTGGGTGATGGTGCTCATGGGAAAAAAAACTTGTTTATTATGGAAAATCACTACATATTGCAAACAAGGGTGTCAATGCAATCAAATCCAGATGGATCGCCGTCACAGTGTCTTGAGGATTTAAATTTAAAATGAGAATAGATTTTATCTTTCTTCTTTATTTATATTGTCAGATTTGTTAGCATCAGCTCACCGTGTAACATCAGGTTTAGAGAAGCACACTGTGTTGATCTTCACTGCACCTGTTTCTTCTGAAGTTTGAAGAACGATTGTGAGATAATTACCAGGGTCAGAGCTGACATTTAAATTCCATGATCCTGGGATATATTGGGAGGTTGTTAGACTCTGAGAGGTGGTGAGAGAAAAAGGTTTTGACGTGTATGTACAAAAGTCAGGGGTGAACAAAAGAGCTAACAGGTGCATTGTGGTTGGAAAGCGGTCTCTTGGTCCCCCTGTGTGCCTTTGAAACAGCACAAAAACACATGTAGTGAGACAGGCTGGGCCCTGAGCGGTGTGACCAATGCAGCAACAGACAGCCATGACAGGTCATAGGCTCAGGTCATTTTCATTTGACTTTTAAATGACTTACAGTGCTGGAGAATAAAACAAAGCTAATGACAGCACACTCACCCACTCATTTCATACCAACAATAAATTATGAGGCTTTTTCTTAAAGCAAGAACACACACACACACACACACACACACACACACACACACACACACACACACACACACACACACACACACATTTTTAACCCTACCTCTACCCCTCAGGTTACTCAGCTGAAAACAATGTAGTTACAAGAAAAGCTGTTTGTTTGTTTTTGTTGTTGTTTTTTTTAATGAATGAAACCCCCAGTGTCTGTTTTTTTTCTTTTGAAGGATTAAAACATACTGTTCTCCTCTTCGATCTGAGCCATCCATAAATAATACAAGCCGGATGGATTAAAAGATGATCATAGAGCGGATTTTTGACTCCACCACATGTAGGCTCATTGTTTTTAAATGCACACTCACACTCCTGATGGTTAACCTTTGTGTCTTTTTGTCTTTCAGCTCTTCAGACCACTCAGCCTCCAAAGGTCCTGTTTCCACCAGAGAGACATGACACGGTGATAGAGATCACCCCAGGTAAGGACTGCCACCTTTGTTGTCTGTTTTTGATTCCTAAATCAAATAACAGTGAGACATTTTACTTATTAAAAGTTAATGACAGGAGAATCCTCAAGCATTAGGTCAAGGACCACTCTTGTTTCCTTGCTGTAACTGTGGAGATGCCTTTCTTGTGTAAGCACTGCGTTGTTTGATTTTTGTACCAAAGCATGTCAGCATTTCCCTCTTGCTCTGTAACATGAGCAGCTCTAACGCTCACATTCTTTATCAACAGGCTCTTTTATGAGGCTGTTTCAAGGCAGGATATTTCTCCCCCTGTATGTAGCTCATGGTGGGGCAAAGTCATTTCACCTCTGATCCTCTCCTGGAGGCAGAAACAGAGGCTGAATAGGAGGAACAGAGGCGATGTGAAGCGCCAAAGCCAACAGGGCAGGAAAGCGTTGTATAAGTGTGTGTGTGCACATCTGAGAGGGTATTTGTTGCTGTGTGTCTCTAAACGTGCTTCTGTCAGGGTTACAGGTTGTTATGTTTTTAACAGTATCATTGTGGAACTGCGAAATAAGACTGTAAGACAGAAGGCATCTTCTTTTCTTTTCTTTTTTAAAAAATATAATAATAATAATAATAATAATAATAATAATAATAATAATAATAATAATAATAATAATAATAATAATAATAATAATTTGACTTGCAAGTTTGATCCCCTCTAAGGGGACAAGGTTGTTTTTGGAGCTGTTTTTTTATTTATGGGTGGATTTTTTTTCCCAACATCAGTGAATTTTATTGATCTTTAGCTCCATGTTCTACTTATTGACCACAAACCCTCCATTTTCCAGAAACACACTCAGGTACTCCACAAAACTGGTCTGGGTTAGATGGTGGATGGTCAGTATCTGGACCCCAGTATTGAACACACACTGTCATCTTTGGAAAAAAGATGATGTTGTAAAAGAAAGTGAGGAACACTGTTTGACCTCTAATCCCAAACACAGTCTCTCTCTCAGATGTCTGTCTAACATGAGTCTGGTTCTGTCTGAGGTTTCTGCCTGTTAAAGGGAAGTTTTTCCTCTCCATTGTAACTTGCTGAATGTTGTAAAGGTCTGTACTCATGGTGGGTTAAGATGAGATCAGACTTCTTATCTTGTCTTGATGTTGGCTCTCTGTTAATAAAATTTTATTATCATTTACAGGTCTAGACCTGTTAACGCTTGGAAAGCATCTTGAGATAACGTTTCTTAAGAATCGGCGCTACATAAATAAAGATTGATTGATTGACCTGTGTGAGTAATCCTCTGTTGAATTCCTTGCCTTGGAAACAAACTGTCAACAGAAATGGAGGCTTTGTGGTCAATAAGTAGAACATGGAGCTAAAGATCAATGAAATTTACTGATGTTGGGGAAAAAAAACCCACAATGTTTTCACAGTAGATTCCACCTTAAAGCAGTGCTGATCCATCTTACACTAAGAGGGAGTTGTTGCACACTTTTGGAGCTGCTTCTGATAATATGAGGGAAAGTTCTCAGATCCACAGCGAGCAGGTTTTCAAACCACAGCCCATTAAATATCTGATGGCTGCTGATTTGCTCACTGCATCTTTGGATGTCTTTGAGTCAATATATGCACTGCTAACATAAGTTTGTCCTTCACTTCTGATCCTCTGAAATTTGCTTTTCATGCTTTTGGAATTAAGTATACTGCCTTTAATACAAGACGTTAACCAAGCAAATGTTTCTTATAGACATTTTTCCTGGGCTCGTCAGGCAGATGTGGCTCATGTTTAGTCTAATAAGCAGTCCCTCCAGCAAGATCAGTGATTTGAGCCCGCAACACTCCTAAAAAAAATCTCTGCGAAATCCTGGAGAGACTGAATATTTTTATTTATTTATTGATTTTCAAAACAAGACTTAAACACTTGCTTGGATTTCAGTTTTTGCAGTGTAAATGTGAACCAGTTCACTGCTCTACATGCTGATTGTGAAGTTGCTTGTCAGAGAGTTTTTTGCGGTGTTTCTATTTTAATTGTCCATTTGTTTGTTAAATCCTTAGTACAGCTAAAATATCCTGTGGTAGGCCAGGGGTCATGAACTACATTTGTCTGAGGGCCACCAGGAGAGACAGATGCTCTCATGAAATAAATAAATAAAATTAGTATTGTGTAGGAGCACAGATGGCCTAGTGGTTAACGCCGCGCTCCATGTGGGCAGGGGACCCTTGGCTGGGCAGCCTGGGTTCGGGTCCGGCCTGTGGTGACTTTCCTACATGCCTCTCCCCACTCCCGCCCTGTTTCCTGCTCTATCCACTGGCCTGTCCTCTCAAAATGAGGGTATGGAAAGCCTGAAAAAATAACTCAAATAACTTTGTGTCTTTAATAATATACTTTTATTTAATATATTTATTTTTATTTGAAATTGATGTTAATCTTTTGTATTTGTCAGTGTTACATGACTTGTATTATCTGTACTGCAGTTATCCACCAGTGGGGGATTGTTATATTTAAGGCTTCATATTTGTGAGACACCATCACCATCAATGCAGTTTGGTTGGTTGTGAAGATAACCAGCAGGAGAAAGCCTGACGCTAAATGTTGATGCAGAAAAGAGCAGCTTTGATGAAGAATGGCTTGATAAGTGTGTGTTTATGGAGCCAACTTTTAGAAATGTTGTACCTGTGTTCTGCAATTGCAGCAAAACTGTTGCTGTTGCTGAAGAAAATAACCTGAGCTTTGGAGGTGGAATTCTTTACCATTCTTGATTGATGAACAACTTCAGTTGATCAACAGTCCGGGGTCTCTGTCGTTGTTTCTTGTGCTTCATAATGCTCCATACATTTTCAATGGGAGACAGGTCTGGACTGCAGGCAGGCCAGTCTAGTACCCGCACTCTTTTACTACAAAGCCACGCTGTTGTAAACAGATTTTTTTTAATCATTATTTTCTGTTTTTATTTACATTTTACACAACATCCCAACTGATTGAAATTGGAGTTGTACTTTAAAATCTCAATACTCCCTTGAAAGAGGAATTATCAACCGAACTTCAACTGAACAAGAGAGGGCAACAAGTGTGTCTCTGTGTGCAACCACTCAGTGGTTATTTTTGACTGAAGGCAGGCTGCAGCAAATTAATTTTCAGAGGGTGTTTGTTTCATCTGATTTAAAAAAGAAATAAATGAAGTAAGTTTTTTCTCTGTACGGGGGTATTTTTCAGTGACATTCTGGAGGCTGGATAGAAAGCTCTGGTGGGCCGCAAGTTGATGTAGGCTTTCCTGTCTCCCCTGGTGTCAGAAAACTCATGTTTAGTTCATGAACTTGTTGCATGCAGTGACCATTTATAAGTTGTTTTTAAAAAAGAGTGTATGATGGTCTGTTGAATGTCCCTTATATCTCATTAGTTGTTAAAGGAAAAGGTCGAGAGGTCACTGAACAATGACATTTTGTTGTGCAGGAGCACTTGATCAAACCCAAATTACCAGGTCTAAGGTTCGGTTTAGCAGCAGTACAATAATCCAAGATCTGGTCTCAGGTGAGACAGTCTAAAATATTTGCTTTTTTTTTTGCTCTTTAGGTCTGCTGCATTTTATCATCGTGGACTGTCACACTCACACTGATGAACTCTCTGATTGGCCCTGACTTGGACACTGATGTATGCTCGATTCCAATTTACTTTGTGCTCTAACATTTACCACACAGACCTCACTACAGCGCTGCCTTATCTGCTGATGGAAGCTGGCAGAAAATAAAAATATCTGACATTTTCAGCGTTAGTCATCTCCAATCACTGGGTTATTTTCAGACTGAGAGTAATGGCTGTTTGGATTGGCAACACCAAGCTGTCACTTCAGCAGCACTGGGGCAGATCTGACAGGCAGGAATTTAAACATTTAAGGGATATCATTACCATTCACTTGTTGACTAAATACTCTGGGATGTTCTGTGTAGCGGCTGGTTTCTCTGCTTGCTGTGTGTGTGTGGGTGTGTGTGTGTGTAAAGGCACATGTTTGCGTTCTCGATGTGTGGATCTCTCTGACAATGTTAAAACTGCAGGCTGAAGCTGTGTGTGAGTGTGTGTATCACTGTATGTGTTTGTGTGTTTCCATTAACTCTGGATTGATGTATCTACAAATTGGCCCTCAGGCCTCTGAACACTGATTGCAGTGGGGAAACCTTATAATGGGCATCACAGTCTCCCCTCCAAACACACACACATAAACATGTAGAGCTCTGCAGCCGACCCGTGCAGAGGAGTACACACACCGCACGCTGTCTCACTGTGTGACCCTGAAGTGCATTTTTAATTATCATCTTGTTTTAACCTGAGGGAGATTTACACCAGCAACCACAGTTTCCTGTTCTCCCCTCCTCTTTTTTCTCTCCAGTCATTTTTTCATTTTCTCCTCATCTTCATCCCTTTATCTCTCTCGCTCTCTCTCTCTCTCTCTCTCTCTCTCTCTCTCTCTCTCTCTCTCTCTCTCTCTCTCTCTCTCTCTTTATTGACTGCTCGCTCCTGAGTCTTTGATTTCTTTTCTTTCTTCATTTCCATTCAGTTTTTTTTTTTTCCCTCCTCCCTGTCATTCCACACGTGCTTCCTTTCTGCTGCCTTTTTCATTATTCTATGATGCTCTGGGTTACAAACACAATTCATTAAGCTTATTATTAAAATACTGAAGAGGGCTACTGGGACAGACGGACAACAAAGAATTATAATTAAAGATTGATTCATGATAAACACATATAAAGGAAAAAGAAAAATGAATTTAAGAAGTGTGAGCTGCTTTGCTCGGGGAGTTTTTGTGTATCTCTTGATAAATTCAGTCTTTAAAACCTCACTTTGTGAAGGTGTTTCATTCAGTCAGTACAATCAGCACTGAAAGAATTAGTTTAAATAAAAACATTAAAGCCCTAAACCTAACCCTGTGACTATTTAAGATATTTAAATAATCCACAGAATAAAGCTTCCACTTGTGTTTATTCACAGACTTGTTCATTGGTCACAAGGTAAACACTGGGCTTCTATGAAGACTTGAACTCAAATAAATGAGGATGAATGAAGAGAGTTAAATATATAAGTGCAGAGCCCAGAAAATAGAGTTGGGTGATTTTAATGTGTTTCATTAATATTTCCACACCTAAATGTCTGAAGCTCTGCTCAGCCATCATTTATCCCTCATCTGTCGCTCTCGAGCTCCCCGTTCCTTTTTCTCTCTCATTACCTCAGTATGCAGGCTTTGATAAGTGTAAGACCTTCTAACACATCATCCACTATGTAAAGATCTATTAAGAAAGTATCTTTGCAAAAGATGGAAAAGCTTTGATGAAAAATTAAAACTTTCCAATACAAACACAAAGACGTTATTATAACAGAGATCACATCCTTAAAATGGATTAGTCTTTAAATCATGGAATCATAAAGGTCTCAACTTTAAGAGAGGGTATTGTGCTCTTCTGGTACCCCGTTGTACCTTTACATAGTTTGCAGCTCAAAAAATAAATAAATAAATAAATAAAAATAAAGAGGAAATCTCTGTTTTATTCCTCACAGTGGTGATTTAGAAAAGACTTTTAGCTGCTGTCTCCTTAAGGTTTCCTGCTCCATAAACCCCTTCTCTCCCTGATTGGCCAGCTCTTTGGAGGCCTGCCAGGGGCAGAGCTATGGGCAGACCTTGGTGTTTGAGGCCTGTCCCTTCAACATGTCATGACCAGCTATTTTCAGAGCATCTTGTCTGATCTTTTCAAACCCACAGAATATTGTGTTCAGTGAAAATGTACACTCCAAAACTACCAAAGACAGAGTAGACCCTCTTCTTTCATCTCTCTTCCTGTTTGTTTTTTTCTCACAAAAAAAAACAATAACAACAGAGAAAATGCATTTTTGTAGACAGTGTTCATCTCTGAAGCTCCATCTTTGATCCTCTCCATGATCTCTGTCATGTTTTCTCACGATTGCAACACTTTTTCTCTCCGAACAACTGCGACACATTCTCTGTTCAAGCATAAGCTGCCTGGACTTTTCCAACTTGCAACTTCATGCTGTGTCTCTGTCATCTCGCATCTTCTTCTCATATCTCTACTGAGCTCTCATAAACTCATAGGTTTTCTGCTTGCTTTTTCATTGCAATTGCAATTTTGAGTGTATTATACGGTGGCCCTGAGAGCTCACAGCACTGCAACTTAAAAAAAGCACATGCAAAAAGACAAAACACAAGCAAGTAAGAAAACATCTTCATCAATTTGGCAAACACATGAACAGCATTTAGAAAACACGCTGCAAAGACCACAATTCAATCAAGGAGAGACTTATTCACCAGTTCAAATTTGTGAAAAGATTTAATGCAACAATTTTTAACATTACAGATTTGGCGGTTAGACCCCATCAAGCATAAAATGATAATTGGGGGTACAGTGACATGAAAATATGAATATCCCCCGATGGAGTCTAGACACTGGTGGTGGTAGATGTTCTTGAGTAGGCTCTATTATCTGGATGACTTGAAGAGGACTGGAAGCTGAAGAACTGCGAACTGAAGCAATGAAGACTGGAGGTGCCTGGGGAGGAGGAGGGTTGTGACCTGAGCCTGAAAGACAGCTGACAAGCAGAAGAGACAGTATTTAAATTTTGGCAGCTATGGGATGATTGGTTTGCGAGTGATACTGAGAAGATGTGATTGGATAGATAAGAAAGTGACACGCCCCTTAATCAGCTGATGAGAGAGAAGCGGGAAAGAGTGAGAGAAGGAACCAAAAGAGTGAGAGCAATGAACCGACTTCCTGATCAGAACCATAAGAGTGAGAGCATTAAGACAGTCGTCCTGATTGAACTTACACTAAGCTTCATCACAACACATTAGAAAAACACACTCCAAATAGACCACAACACAATGGAAGTGTTTCCAGAGGACAGTTAAAAGAGATGCACACGTCCCTACACAGTGTACTGTTGCAGATTTTAAATCTCAGCCCTATTAAGGTTGACTTTCCGTCAGTGGTGTTGAAAATGAGACAAAAGTGTTGTATTGGCTAATAACGGATGTGTGCATCACTTTTAAGTGTCCTCTAGAAACTCTCCCGTTGTGTTGTTGTCTTTTAAGCTCGTTTTTGTAAATGCTGTTCATGTGTTTGTCAGATTGATGAAGATGTTTTCTTCATTTGCTTGTGTTTTGTCTTTTTGCATGCACTTTCTTAAGCTGCAGTGCTGTGAGCACTTCTACTATGGATGATGTCATAATTCAAGAACCACATGACTTACTCTGCCAACAGTGATTGGCTGACAGGGAATGTGTCTTTGTGAGGACTTTCCACAAAGGAATCACTCAGTTTAGAGAAAAGTGTCATGTTGGTATATTCAAATAAAGATCTTAACCCTTTATTGCCAAACGTATCATATTTGATAAAGAAGTTTAAAGACCTCGATCTCATCAACATGATAAAAATTTCATTGAAAACCCGTCAAAAAATAAAGAAGAAAAATCTTCTTCCTTGAGGATTATCTTTCCACTACAGGCAGCTGAAGTCGTATTTTGGCCCTTTTCAAAATGGCTACTCTCAGGAAATTATCCAACACTTTTTACAGGAGAATCACTGATCATTTTCAAGAAGTTGCAGTCATAATAACACCTAAACTGTTACTAATTAAAAAAAGTATTCTCTGCATTGAATGAATGCATAAAAAAAGTTTTCAAAATTGCCCAATTTATCAAATATAATATAAAAAAATATATCATAAAGAAAATGATACAGCAACATTTATTGCAGATTTTGGTAAAAGGGTTCATAAACATCTCAGGTTCCAAACATTAACATTTTCTGGCTATTTTTTTGATGGGTTAGGCTTTTGAGGGTTAAAATTAAAGATGTTGACAACTAATTAAACATTAAACCAAGAGTAATAAACTGACTAGTCCAGTATGTATCAGCTAACTGTAAGCAGCTGTATAAGCAGTGTTTTAATGATTCTGGAATAACCATGGCAGTGAAAAACCACAGCAAAAAGAAAGTATAAAACAAACTGTTCATGTGACCATGAGCTGGATTTCCAGCAGCAGCCATGCTGAGACTCTTTCTGAACTGGTCTTGGTGGCTCAGGAGTTCTCTTCACTACTTCAGTCTTCTCACGGGTTTAGGAGCTTGTTTTAACGTTAAAATGCTTTGTGAAGTACTTTTAAATTAAAAAATTTAGGATTCCTAGTTTCTCCTAAACCAGCTTTTAGCTTTAGATGTTTTGTGAAAACGGACCCTGATACTGATAGACAAGCTCACACTACATCAGCTACATCACTGATGTCTACAGACGCAGTCAATGGTTGTAACTGAATTGACGTCTATGGATGTCAATGGCAGCCAATGAGAAAAGGGATCCTTATGTGATGGCCTCACCATTTCAGGAAGTGTCATGAAGGTCTTCTGAAAATCTGGTGCTATTTTTAGAAGTGTTTTGATCAGTTTGCAGACAGATTCAGGGATTTCTACAGCAGATGAATGTCTTTGAAAAAGGCATGTTTAGTATGAACATCTAGCTTTAGTTTAAAATATGGGAAAGCAGAATACCCCCTCTTTAAAGAAGCACAGGATGAAAGAGGACGGGAGATAATTTCTTTTCAAAGGTAAAAGTAGGTAATTATTCACACTCAGTTGCCACCTTGTGTGGAACAAATCAGTTTCGGCTCATTTAAGAGCTGCTGATTGTTTCCTGCTTTTCCTGAATGTTTTTCAATCAAACACTTTCACATCACTTCAGAACTTCAAAACAGTGCTCGGATCAACAAATTTCATTTGTCTGCTTTTTTCTGTTCCGTCAACATCAGAAGAAATATTTTTGTCATCTGGCTGATTCCAGATGTAATGTGTGAACAATTTCCCTCTCAGTCAGTGGTGTTCTCAGAGGGAGGCCAAGGGGGGCAATCACACACCTGGTACCCTCAAGCCATGGGGGAAAAAAAAACACACACACACCTTGTAAGTGCCCTCTTGGAAGCCCCCTGGAGTAGATACACTGTAAAATGCTACCTCTTGTGTCATTCTAATGGATATAACACAGAAAGTGACCTTGAGATGCCCTTTCAGTGGATAAAATGATAAGATGTGATAAGGAGTTAAAATGTTACATATGTCTGGTTCTAATGGAGGTTTGAGGGTTTAGTTTGTTCAGCTAGTCCCATCGTCTGAATAATATTAAAGCCCTTAGTTTGAAAATGACCATGTGGTGTCATCATCATCATTGGTCATTTGTTATAGGGTTGGTCCAGTCTGAGCTCCTGTCTTCTTTAATCGTTCTAGTATTTATGTTTAGAAGAAACTTAATTGTCTGCATGTGCACCTGAAGTAGCCATACCTGTGGTCAGCTGTGCTTCAGCTTACAGAAGGCTGTTGGACGGCTGTTTCAGGATGCAGAGAGCTGCGCCTGCAGGGCAGAACTAAAGGCATCCAATGAGAGAACAGCTTCAGGTCAGCTGACTGGCAGAAGTTTCAGGAAAAACATAGGCTGTTTCCAAACCGCCTACTCCACCAGCAGTGCATACTGATTTGGCTGAAATTCAGTATGTAGTAGGCAGTGTGCCAAAACTTGCAAAATCTGCAGTATGACAAAAATTCCTGGATGTTATACTGATCTGGGAAAATTTCTCAGTATGCATCAGACCAGTCTACCTAGCATACGGTTTCCCACAATGCTTGGCGCTTATGCTGTTTCTCTATGGGGTTGGCACTCAGGTTTAGGTGAATTACCGCCACCTCCTGGAATGAGTCGGAATATCAACTACAATACAACACTTCAGTTAAACGGTCCATGAGAAATAAGAGCAGTGATGTGAAAGAAAAGCTGTTAAAACTTCACTTCTAGTCTTAAAGAGGAGTTTACTTCTACACATTCATTCATTATACTGAAGTTGTTTTTACTTACTTGACTTTTGCTTAAAAGAACTCTTCACTAAAATATAAAAACTATTCTCTTCCCTAGCTCTATTCTATTTATTTACATTTATATTTAATTATAAATTTAAACATAAAAAAAATCCATCAGCTGTAGTTCCAGTTTCCTGAACTGAAAACCAGAGAAGCTACAAAACAGACCCAACAGAGCAGTCAGACTACAGACTACATTCAAAAGCAGTAGGCAGTATGCAGTGCCTACTACATACTGAATTCACATGTAGTATGTAGTAGGTGGTTTAAAATAGTCATTGTCACCTGTATGGGTGACACTCCAAAACTAGGAAAGTATATGACCAAATATAGACCTCACAGGGGAAAAAAAAAATGAAAAAAAATCAAAGAATAAACTTTTAATTAATGAGGGCTGTCAGGCATCTGCAGATGACCAGGTGCTCTGTGAAAAATAGCAAAGTACTTTAATTCATTTAACATTATCTGATAAGTTTAAGAAGAAGCAGACGTTCCTCAGAAAATGTTTGTAGAAGCAGCGCCCCCTGTTGATAAAAAAAATAAAATAAAATAAAAACTGCTTGGTAAACAAATATGGATGAGGATCAGGAACAACTTCAGTGATACAATAAGCATCAGACCTATTTCCAGCAGAGTGTAACTTCTCTGATAATCAGTTGATAGTCTATCTCCCCTTTTCAGATTTTAGCCTTTAAAATTTAGAGCTGCATCATTATTTGAATGTCCTAACCCTGTTTGTTTGTTTGTTTTTTGTTGTTTTGTTTTGTTGTTGTTTTGTTTTTTCTTGCAGTTGTTGGAAAAGTATGCTTTGCTGTATTTTTTTCCATAACAAAAAAGAGCAGCAGTTGTAGTGGATTATGTATACCATATGGGGAGGCTAGAGGAAATACTATAAATCAAATCTATATCCTGGTTTGTTAACATTTTTCTGCACCTACATTAAGGCGATGTATCTTGCTGAGTAGTATGTAACTAGTTCCTCATTAGTTCATCATTTTCTTCCTCATCTATTTCACACTTGTTTTCTTATAACTGGAAATGTCATGTCTTCCAGCACAGGACTTCTCAAACTCCTCGCCCCCACAATAGTGGAGCTGGAGACTGACGACATCCTTATGTTGCTTAATTTGGATGACTGGTAGAGAATTAGACAACCTACGTGCACATATTGCTGTGTTTCCTAAATTAATCTGCTTCAATGATACCGTCATAATCCTGGTTTAGTCAGCTCGGGGGTCTTGTGGCTACAAAAAATGATGTGGAAAACAGATCAAACATGCGTGGTTTTATATAAATTTTAACCTAATTTTGTTTCTATTTTTACAGCGGATGGGAATGGATGAAAGATGCTCTTTCATTAGTTTTTTTTTCCAAAGCATTTCATGGCCTCCCCATCAGAGTTTTGAGAACAGCTGTCATTGTGTCATTGTCTTCTCGTTCATGCAACGTGTTCACACCATGTCATGCTCAGTGGATATTATTGGCTCTGTAGATACTATAGATCGACCTGGTTGGTCAGATGAGGTGTCAATCAAAAGGGGAGAGCCTGCACTACAATGATAACACCGTGGTTGAGATCTGAAACACCTCACTGAATCTACAAGGCTCTGTATTCAAATCCAAGACAAAACAGCCCACAGGCGTGCCGCCGCTGGTTAACGGGTTAAAGGTTGATGGTTTCATTTCAGAAGCATCAACGAGGAAGTTTTTCACACACACACACACACACACACACACACACACACACACACACACACACACACACACACACATGCGGGAAAGTATTAGGTGTCAGCATGAGGTAGGCTCTGAAAGGCAGGGTAAGATAAGGAGGCCGTCTTCTCTGTCTTTCCCTCCACTTTCCTCCCATCCGCCTTTCTCCGTCTGTCTCCTTCTTCTTCTCCCCCTGTCGTTTTTATCTCTTTGACTGTCTTCTTCTGCCACAGCGAGGTGTTTGCCTCCATCTCATTCTCCTCGCATCTCTCTGTCTCTCCTCTGCCGCCGCTGCCTGTTTTTCTCTAACTGTCCCTTTGTCTTCCTCTTTCAACTCATTCGGTCTTTAGACACAGCTTCACATGGTGATGCAGTGGGTGTGTGTTCCCTTTCAAACTGTCCCAGAGAGATAACAGGGGGTGAAATCAAAAGGTTTCTCATATTTCAGACTCTAATTTTTTGAGGGAGACTAAGGTATCCTTTTCAGTGTGATCCAGAGGGAAGCATATAATGGATCTAAAGCGTCAAATTATCAACAACAAAAACACATTTTGAAAAGTTTCCACTGATATCTGCTGGCTCTGACCTGAAGGAGCTGATTTAAATTTAATTAAAGTAAGTGAGAACATCAAAAAAGGTCATTGAAAGACTCAAAACAATATTCAGTATCAAAGGATGGTCCAATACGTTGGAGCCATTGGGTTGCTGAGGCCCCTGAGTTCAGATTATTTACTAGGATATAGGAAAGTATGGTAGCCTACAGGTGCAAATGTGTTTCATATACAAAAATGTGCTGCATATGAAAACTGAAATGCTAGTGAAGCACTGCAAATAAAGAAAATAGTTTTCCACCAGCATTTCTGTTCTTGTGCAGCGCGTTTTTGTAGATGAAGCACGCTTGCACCCATAAGCCACTGTAGAAAAAGCATTAGAGCTTAGCCTGAAACAAAGTCAATAGGTGAGGAGAAAAGATGAATGATAACTCATGACTTGAATCATCGTACTGATTATATGTCACAGGGTTGCTTCCTTTTTAGCTGTCTATGGTGTCATGATGTAAAAATGCCCTCGAACACACTGATCTGTCTGTACTTTGCTATAAACAGGCTGTTAGCAGACATGAGAGAGAGAGAGATGTGATAGAAGAAAAATGAGTTAAAGGGATGAGAACGATGCAGCAGGTGAAATGATGATAGATCTCCACTGAAAGCAGGTTTAAAAAAGGCTTTGTTCTCTCTGTTTCTCCTGCTTTCATTTGTCATCTTGCTGCCCTCATGAATATGGTAAGCAGCTTTTGTTTGCCACTTTGATGGAGAGGGAGGGACTGGATGCAGTGGAGGAAAAGTAGATTGAGAGGAGATGATGAGGGTGAGGAAGGTGTTTGATGGAGGTGAGTCGGTCATGAAAACAGCTGTAATACTGTTTTCATGGGCCAAGATTATAACAAGCAGAAAACCTGGCAGAAGTGGGCTCAAGATTGTAGGGTCAATAGTTTAGTCCTGCAACAGGCCAGGAAGATATTAGAGGGGATGCTGTGCTATTGTACTGTTACCTGCAGGTCAAGTACTGATGCTCACCTGCGGGGTATGAAACTAGCTGTTTCAGCTTCTCTACAGCTTTTCATTCATTTCAATCAATGTCAAGCCTTAGTAACTTTTTTTCCTGTTGGTCACCATGACTAGTAACAGGTAGTTTGCTCTTGATTGCAGCCTTATCTTTGTTTCATTTTGGATTTTTTTCTTAACCTCTTGTTAGTTAATGTTTTAATTGCTAAGTGAAGCAGCAAAGCTCTGCCCTCAGTAGATGAGAGAGGGAGTATCATACAGGTTGGGGAAAATTTCTGCCCACGTAAGTTAAGGAGCTTTTTGATTTTCCAATCCATTATTCATGCCTTAAATATGTTACTCCAGTTATGCTTAAAGTTAGCTAAGGCTGGCTACACTTCAGACTATTTTAAAGCCAGATCTAGAGACCATTTTGCCTCCTTCTGCAATCAGGGGCTGATTTAACAACTGTTGTTGTGTCCAAAGAATCCTCAAGTACGTGTTGTCGATACAACCGTTTTACTGCTCCTGAGCACATTGAAGCCTTACCGTCTGGAATCATACATATCAAACATGTTGACGAATCCAGGTCGCTCTGCCCGCAATAACCAATGAGACAAGGAGCAAACCAGGAAGTGTCTGGATGTTTCAGCTGACGAACACGGCAGGGAATATAAACAAAACTTTATCCTGAGATTGAAGACAAATCTTTTAACTGGTTTGGTCACACAAGCTTCTGTGAGAGGGTTTTGTCTATAGAATAAAACCACAGAGGTTAAGTGTGTGGTGTGTGATTTTGATGGAATCATATCGCGTGTGATCTAAAGACTGACATGTTAAAAATCTGTGGTAAACATCCTTGTGTTTGTTCTCCCACAGTGTTGAAATCAATTGTCATTGTAAGCTGTGAAATGGGTGTCTGTCCTGTTTAACAAAAATGATGATCTTCAGTGCTCCTCCTAATGGAGAAAGAGCCCATAAGGCTGTGTGTGAAAGAGTTGGAGTCTGAATGCTGGTGATATAAGAACTTGTAGCGTGGAAGTCATGACTTGAAAGTTTTAGTTTCTGGCAGTTCTCTTCAAAGACTCCCTTCACCTGGAGAAAAAAGCCTCCGCTTCAAAGCACTTCTCCTCAGTGTCTTCATGAGGCAGCAGACCTGGATTTGGATTGTTTGTCTTTTCCAAATCTCATTTTCCATAAAACAGAGGATCATCTATGCTGACTTCATGAAGCTGCAAGATAAGTGTGTTCAAAGGGCCAACTCTTCTATGGAAGAACTCATTTTGAGCATCTTGGAAAGTTGAGTTTATTCATTTAACACAATTCAGCAACAAGGCAACGCAAAGACATTGAAAGAATCATCACAAAGGTCAACAATAACACACTGAATGAAGCTTTTAAAGTTAAATAGAGGACTGCATTTAAAAGCAATTATAACAAGTCGATTTAAATTCAAGAGAAGAATGAAAAAATCCACAGACAGGTCAAACTATAATAACATTTAAAATATGGGCATAAGAGTAACAATGCAGAGTTGTGCAATAGAAAAAGAAATACTGAAACAGCTTATTGAAGGCTGCATTTAGCCAAATACCTGGAGCAGTAATGTGAAGTGCTTCTCATACTGTGGCTGTTCAATAACAGAAGCTACGGAGGATCGAACCTTCAGTCACTTCATCTACTTTATTTAGACGAGTCACACTACAGCTGATAGTCTTTGAAGGCTTGTGCATGTTTTCTGGGTCTGTTTATTTTGATAGCTAGAAAATTATCTCCTCACAGGTTTGTTTCTCATTTTTTTATCACATTTGTCAGAAAGCCCACTGGAAACAAACAGATAGAGAAAGAAGGAAGTAACCATCTATAAATGGCCTGTATGTTCACAGCACCTCTCAAGACCTGAAATCACACAAAGCACTTTGAGCTCCATGTCCTCGTCACTCATTTACACACACACACACACACACACACGCACTAATGGCAGAGGCTGATAACGTGACCGTCAGTATCTATAAACTCCATTCACACAATGTCGCCAGCAGCACTTTGAGCTTCAGTGTCCTTTCCAAAGAATTCAGTACGTGGGCTTCAGGGTCCGGGGATCAAACCGTTAAGCCAAGATCCACTCCACCACTTGGAAAAAGAAGAAACAATAAGAGCAGAAAGTAAAAGTTTAAAGGTTTAAATTAGGGAGTAGCAGTGTTTGACATGCAGCTTCAAAAACACTTTTTGACTTGAATTTGTTAGAAGCTGAAACACTGAGGTCCTGTTAGACTTGCTCCTGCTCTGAGCAGATCTGATGTAAAAGACTTCAGCATCTGTTGTTTCATTATTTATTTAATCTTTGTGGTTTTAAAAATATGTGGATCTCTTTGTTTTCTAGCTCAGATTAAACTCACACCACACTGGAACCAGGACTCTGATTAAAGCTGCAGAGGCAAAAAACATTTTGGTGAGATGTTCAGGACCAGGAGGGAGAAAGAAATGCTGGTGGAAAACTCTTTTCTTCTGAGCTGATGAAGACATGTTAAACAGTCTTTTAACTCTCTCGTCCTCTCTCTTCTCTGCTCTCTCTGTTGGATTAAGATCCTGTGGAGCCCGATTTGAAATGTTATGATGAAGAAATCTCTAAAGTCCTTCCAGACCAGACCACTGTGTGCTTTCGCCTAATGAGGTTGAAAAGATTAATGAGTCCTGAGAGAACGGCGCTGGGTGAGGTTGAGTGTCTCTGCAGTGCTTTAGATGACACAAGTTTTGTCAGGCCTGACAGGAAACTTGGATACATGCCTGAAGTTGAGACTTAACCACTGAATGGTGACATCCCTCATCAGCCTGTAAGTTTCTGTGTTCTTTCTGTTTTCTTGTCACAGGAGGAGCAGATCTAGACAAATGTTTCTAGAGTGACGAAAATAAAAGCCTGTGTTATCACAGTGTGGCAGTGCAGAGCACAAAGGGTTGGTGAATAATAAACAAGAAACAATGACAATGTTTACATGCACACCATTTTCCTGTAATAACCATAATAATGACAATAATCTGATTGCTAAGGAGGCATGTGAACACCTTATTCAGATTAAGCTCATATGCCTGTATCAACCTGAATACTTGGTCATATAAACATATTGGTCAGAACATGCTCCTGAGTTAAGCTACTTTAAGGTTGTTTTTTTCTTCTGTGCATGTTCAACAAGGCGAGAAAGCAAGAGACCTTACACTCTGAAGCCCAGACAGAGTTGACTATCATGGACCACATTGATGGGCGATAGCACAGCAGTATTAATATATCTTTAAAACGACTGTGACAAGCTGCGGTTAAGGAGGTGAATGAGAACCAGAGCTCTAGTCAGGCTTTGATGAAGGAGGGATATGAACATTACACAGTACAGAAGGCGTCTTGGACTGTCGGTGAGCGTGTCAACACAGTGAGTGCAAAAGAACGACCCTAGACAACGTCTTGTCATGACACTACTACTACTACTACTGATATGGTTTATTCAGTATATGCTGATTTACGTGTAAATTGGAATATTCCAGTAGCTCAGCGCTCTGTGGAGCATTTTTCAAAATATTGCCTTAACCAGAACATTGACCTTAATATGGACCTTAGTAATATGGTGTGTATGTAAACAGTCAATAATTTAACTGACCCAACAACGCCACCTGGGAAATTTCACCCCAGGAAATACATCAACACCTCAGTCAGTCAATGCAACACAGGTTCAACAAGTGAATTCAGACGAGGACTTGGCTCCAAAAGAAAAAGTAGATTGACTGATTATTCAGACTGGAAGTATCTGTGGAGGGAGGGGGGTTAGTTATTTCATTATTGCTGTGGTAGAGGTGTTAAGGGACTATTTCAGGACCGATTGAACTTTCTTAATTGCAAGTAAACGCAAAATTACTAAGAACAAGCTTAAAATAATCATTTTGATTCACAACCCACCTCGGCACAGGGAACATGTGATAACCAGCAAACAGACAAGGCAAAAGGTCAGCCGTGTTGCCACAGGGATCAGCTGATTAAGGGGAAGAGTTGACAAAAAAAATAAAAAATAAATAAAATAAAACAAAAAAGCAAGACAAGAACCACTGTTCCCACAGCAACAGGATATCCAGTGATGCTGCTTCAGACAGCAGAGGAGCCATAAGAGCCTGTCTTTGTGTTTTGCATGTATTCAGGAGAGCTTTGTGAAATCAAGTTAAACAACAGGCCCACTCCAGTAGGTCAGCTGGTTCACTAAAACTCAGAGTGTCAAGGAGTAATCTATTCTCTCTGACAGCGGGGTATTTGTCTTATAGCATTCCAAAGATGCCTTTCCCAGACCTTATTGAGTGTCCAATGTGCTGACAGCTTTAGCTTCATAATTCTGCAAATGCTCGCTGAAGCTGACAACCCTAAACACATTTAGAGGAGACAAACCATCAGTGAGACAGTCCAACAAAACAACAATCCATGTCTCTCTGAGGAGGATCACAGTAACTTTGGTGATTATCTACATCTTTATGTTTACATGTTGAGGAATTCATTATTAGGCTATAATTTTGTTTTTGACTCTTAATTTGAAAGTATAGAAAATACCAACAGTATTCAAAACAACTTTGAGAGTATTATCACTGGCACCCTGATACCAGCAAGTTTCTGTCAAACTTACAGCAGCTTTAGGTGGCTGTGCAGAAAACTTCAGCTAACAAGCAAATACTGAGGAGTGGGAAGAGGTTTAAGAAATAAGAGACCCCAGGCAAAAACCGATGCAGGGCCTTTGCTTCTGTAGCTAAAAGCAGTTGTTGCTGGATAAAAATAAAAAAAAATAAAAATCTATTTTCCAGTGAACAAAACCACACAACTACAGCATGGAGCCAAATGGGGATTATAAACTAAAAAAGGATTCAAATCAGCCACACATTTCTCAAACCCTATTATAATCTCCAGTCTCTCCTTGCAGCAGCACCGAGCTGCTCCCCAGAGAAACAGTGACAGTTTTTCTACTTCCTGCTGTACCGAAGTTGGACAGTACAGTTAAGAGGAAAACTTTTCTTTCAGCATACTTAACCCACTATTCCTATCCATATTCTTGTTTCCCCCTGCTCCTCTTTCAGTGCATTTATTTATTAGATGTCCCAAACTTTGCACATGTTGTCATGTCTGTTAAGTCTGTATGGCAGCACCCTTTTTTTTTTTCTTTACTCTTCTACACATTTTCACGCCTGGAGCTGCAGTGGGAGCAGGAGTGGGAGGAGAGAGGCCAAAGAGGAATCTTAAGTGGAATAGTTTGTTTCTATCGCTTAGATGTGTAATGGAGGCTAAGAGGTCTTTTACACTCACTGTGATGCTACAATAGAGCAAACGCTGCTCATCTTCTGTGACTCCTAAAAGGTTTTCATGACCTCAAGGCAGTAATTGATACACAGCAAGTTTTCACACAACTTTAAAGGGCAATATCCTTCTAATACTGGATGGATTACAGGGAAATCAGCTTGACTCTGGGCAGGGTGAAAGCCTTTCTTTCAGTGAATACTAAACTGCATTTGTGTTTTCTACTTGAGACTCCTCTCAGATGGACTCCAAACAAACAGAATGGAGAATAAGTGAGTTTCTAAATGCTAATTTAGTGATTCAGACAGTTTTCTTAAACGTTAAATTTCTTCAGTGAATACATTTAAAAGATTGTGGGTTTTTTTTTCATAATTTGTCAAGCTAATACCAACTGAGTCAATCTACCACTTTACAAACATCCATGTGCACATGAAAGTTAAATTAGATGGAGGCCTTCATAAACCTACAGTACTGCTGTGGTTGTTCCCTGTTTTCTGTCAAATACTTCATTCTGATTGGTCAATACCGAAAGGGTGAGCTATATCTCAACAGAAAAGTGTTGGCAGTGCAGGATAAATTCATCTCACACATTATAAAACAAAACAAAACAAGTACGACCCTTTTTCTTTGTCAGTAACCTCCCAAGAATCAGATGAAGAGGAAGTATTCCTTAGACAGCCTTTTATTTAACTCACATAAAACAAACAAAAATAAATAAATAAATAAATAAACAATGAGCCCTGATTTCCATGTATCTCACACTCTCAAACTCACACAACACAAACAGTCAGTGGTTACGCCTATACAGAGGTCAGGTTAAACTAAACAGCCGTATGTTATTGGCCTACTAACACTAACACTGATATTTTCCCAACCCACAGCCATACTCAGATTTCAGGAATGTGCGAGAAAAGTGTGTGTGTTGTTTCACAAACAGAAGCTCTCTAAATTCTGTGAGCCATAACAAAGACAGTGATCACTTACCCACCATGAGGCGGTCCCAGGACACACTCCAATGATACATCAGACTAGAGAAATGCTGATCAAACATAGACCATAAACAAGAAGTCAGTGTACTCATGTATGTGACTCTGTCATATACTCCACCTGTTGGGATTGCAATCTCCTGTGACAACCAGCCATGCATTGACAGCAGTGCAGCCTGATAGGTCCGTGTAGCTCTGTTAGAGCCGATATGTAGACGACCCAAAGTGTAATTAGGTACAAAATTCCACCCACACCAACCATACACCATATATTTCATCTCATCCAATGTCGCCACTCTGTCTTTCTTTGTACACAGTACTTGCTATTATATTATCAGCCACAATATAACATAATACTACGGTGGCCCTGAGAGCTCACAGCACTGCAACTTAAGAAAGCACATGCAGAAAGACAAAACACAAGCAAATTAAGAAAACATCTTCATCAATTTGACAACACGTGAGCAGCATTCAGAAAAACATAAAAAATGATGCACACGTCCATAGACAGTGATGATAAGACAGACAACACTGACTTTATACAGAAGTCAGAGGTGCTCATGACTGCACTGGCTACACTGACATAAGGTCAACACAGAAGTTTAGACCAGACTCAAGATTTCTGAAACTGCACACAAAAATGTAAATAGAATTTAGCCATTATTAAGATGGGTAGAAACTGAAGTACTGTCCCTGCTCTGAAGAGTCGGAATCTTTGAAAAAAGGCCCTACTTCAAAGTTCAATGTACATTTTGATGATAAGAAGCTGAACATTTTCAGGCCTGATCCTCTTTGTCAACTTTAACTATGCAGAGCACAACAGTGTAGCTCTAGTTTAAACTGCTCTCAAATAAATGATGAAATTCAAGCAACTGATGGTCCTTGATGGGGCTGCACAGTGCTGTCCTCACAGCAAGGTTTCCAGCAGAATCTGCCTTTCTGTGTGGAGTTTTCATGTACTCCACATGAATAAGTTGGTTCTCTCTGGCTTCCTCGCAGAATTAAAAACATGCTCATCAAGTTAATTGGTCACTTTAAATTGTCCATAGGTGTAACTGTGTCTGTGAATGGTTGTTTGTCATGACATGTTATCCCTGGGATAGGCTGGTGACCTGCTCAGGCTGGGAAAGACTGCAGCCCCCATGACCCTTAAAAAGGAAAGCAGTAAAGGTAACAAACTGAAGGGGCCTTGATATTTAAAATCATGGGAACCAGCCTATAACAACCTAAAAGCACCTTTAAAAACCAATCTGTCCTGATACTCACAGGCCTACAGCTGCTGAAGCCATAAGTGAATCAATGCAGGGACTAAATGTAATTTTTGATGCGATCCCTCCCTTAGCCCACTTTATTAACCATTAGCCCGAAGCTGTGAAAGTAGAGCATGTTTTAGGTGCCCTCAGGTATCAGCTGTCAGTCAGACATCACCTGCCACCCAGTTCTGTCATGAACCTCCCTCCAACACACACACACACACACACACACACACACACACACACACACACACACACACACACACACACACACACACACACACACACACACGCTACGCCCACTGAGACTAAAACTATTAGCACTCTAAACCTCATGTGGGCTTTCTTGCTTTACTTTCTCAGTTCTTTATTAAACTCTCCTCCTGGTTTATGTTCCTTTTTCAGCTCACAGGCAGCTGTAACAACTACTAGCTCCTCTATTATTGTTGAGCTACCAGAACTGTTTCCGTATGGCTGCCTTTTTCTGTTGAAGCTCTTTTTTCTTTTGAGCACAAGTCAGGTGATAAAACAAGAGAGCGATACCTTAAACAAAGCTAGCGTTGCTTTGAGTCTGCAGAATGTGTAAACAAGCAAACAAGGTGAAATCAATGTAGTGATAGAAGGTTGACTCAAGGCCATATTGTGCCACCACTTCACTATTCCAGTAAAAACACATCTCATGAGTTTTTTTTTTTCCTTTTCTTCTTTGTCTCCAATGCTTCTCACGCCCATGCACCAAAAAAGGAAGCGAAAAGGAAGGCCCACCCACTTTTTTACATGTGTATTGGTCAGAATAGACAGAAATGATGATTTGTAGGCTCATTTGACTTCTGTATTAGGTATGAGGTATGAGGTATGAGACGTGTAACCCTTCCAGTAAATTTATCAAACTAAGCTGGTGGGTATGCTGCCTTTCTTTTCTAATTCTGTGTAAAGCAAAATCATTGTATGATACCATTTTCTAAAAGATGAAACCCTCAAAACTTGATGAGCATCCCTTCAAAAGTACAACAAACAGCCTGTTCAGTGAAGAAAACATCTTTGTTTATGTGTACTCACTAAGATTAATTAGATCACTGGCTTATTCACCCTTTTCTGTAAAGAATCGATCCAGATGATATTTACAAAGCCAGTTTAATAAGAGATGGTTTTTGGAATTGTGGGACTTGTGTGTGTGGAAAAGAAAAGGCTGACAGCAGCCACTCATGCAACCAACACGTAGTCAACACGCAGTGACCACAGCCTGTGTGAGTGCCATGACGCACAAACCAGAGCTATGCAGCTTCACAGCCAACAGATAGCCACACGCGCCTGCCTGAAGCCTTTTTTTTCTGTTGCAAGTGTTTGTCTTAAAGGTATAGGAGGTTTTTGCTAACTTCTGTCTTCATTTTGACGCCTGCTGTCTTGAACCATATATAGTTGTTTAACACCTTTAGCTTTGTTACCTTAGTTTTCTTCAAGCATCATCATGACTTTGGCATCAAACTCATCAACCTGATCAAAACGTAATAAATAATGAGTTTAGCCCAATGCTCCATTCCTGCACGGAGAAAGATTTGGGACATTTTTTTCTTTTTTTTTACATATTCTATCCAATAAATGATACTTTCAATATGTGCCTTGCGTTTCCTTTTTTTGCCCACCAGAAGCAGCTGTAAAAAGTGTTTCAAATGATCTTATATTTCACTTTTTAAGACCAAGGTGTTGATTTCTAAAAGATGTCTAAAAACGTGAGGAGGTTTACACTTTTGACTCACTTACTGTATCTTTGAGTGCCACTCGAAATGCTAAGCTAGGCGCAGATAGAAACTGTGGTAACAACCATTATCAGCTCCAAATCCATCAGTGGCATTATAAAAAGTCCCACATGACTGGTCATTTAATTAACCTTGTCAAGCATATCTGCAGTGGGCTCCAATCTAATTTAATCTGTTAATTTAAAACCGTTCTTAACCAGGCCAGCCCCCCAGCCAATCAAATGTCAGGTATGGAGGTATGGAGGGGACTTGGTTAATTAGAACTGTTGGGAAATGGCCAAATATGGACTGATGGGGGGGGGTCTTTTATTACTTTCCTGGGAGAGTTATTAATTCTGTGGGAATCACCTCAAGTGATATGAATGTGTGTGTGTGTGTGTGTGTGTGTGTGTGTGTGTGTGTGTGTGTGTGTGTGTGTGTGTGTGTGTGTGTGTGTGTGTGTGTGTGTGTGTGTGTGTGTGTGTGTGTGGAGAGGAACCAGGAAGAGGAGCTCAAATGATTGCCTTGAAGAGAGATCGAGTCAGATATTGTCAGAAAGTAAAAATAAAGACAGGAGAAATGTATTTATTCATTTCTATCTAATATGTCTCTTTCCCACCTGGTGGGATCTTCATTTCCTGTCCTTTTTTCCTGTTAGACAGGAAATTGAGCCATAGCATTTTCCAAAGTAATTCTTCGTCTAATATTTGTCAAATAACGCTCTCTCTGGTATGACTGGAATGTCAAATTATAATGAAAATGTGCATTATGCTGGCTGAGGATTTTATGGAGTTGTTGACAAGTTAAAAACAGTTTTGCATTGATTAATAGTAAGGAAAAAAGAGTGAAACTGATTCATCAGCTGATCTTGAATTGTTGTATAAAATTTTATTTCGTATTCATATGTTGTTCTTTTGGATATTTTACCCATGATTCACAAATCATGAAAATGTTTTATGATTTTAAATGTACTTGATAGTTACCATCAAACGCTCAAATGTAAACGTGGGTCAATCACAGAAAAGTACCTCACAGGAGATACAGATACAGGGTTGTTCATCCACTGTATCATCAAATATCATCAAAATGTGCTGTACAAAGGAACATTTCTAGGCTGACTCTATATCATATTATTTACATAGACTGTATAAATAAATGGACGTAGTCTCCGCGACGTCACCCGTCTGTTTCGGAAAGGATTTTTGAAGCAAAACGGCCATATTGGAAATGAGGCGGGCTTTGAGTTTTCACAGTAACAGCCAAAGGGCACCTGGCAGTCACGTGATCTGAGCTGTGCCTCTGATTGGACAAACTGGCGAGCTTAATATTGTCTAAATTGCTGAGTAAGAAAAAAATACACTCCCCGTACAGTTACGTGCTGTTAGTGAAATTAACGATTCAGATGGAGACATTCTTTGTACCAGGCTGTAAATATGTTTATTTCGGCTGTGAAAACAGCTTTTTTTGGCTTGGTGTGTTTGTGACTTCAGGTACTTCTGGAGCCAGCCTCAAGCAGACACTCGAGGAACAGTAGATTTCAGCACTTCAGCATTATCTAATATTTTCAGACCGGAGGTTGCTGCTTGGTTATTTATAAAGACCCAATATTCATACACCATTAGCTCAGCATGGCATCACATTTTTCAAGAAACAGTGGTAGGAAAAGTTTGCCGAGACTTTGTGAAACTTGTTAATTAATGTTTTGTGGTTGTTGTCCCTTCAGGCTGGAGGAGTCCTATTCTTAGGTCTTTACTTTCACATTCTGTACGGACTATGAGCTTAGTCAGGCTGAGATCGGACTGAACATAGCCCAGTTGACACTTGTAGTTAATGCAATTGCTATTGGACTGTGGTCGCCAGAACTCGGCAAGCCTTGGTAAGCCTCGACATTCTGCAAGATCAAATTTCACCCGGAATAGGAAGTAGGTGACCATGATAAATAGGGTCGCTGTGCTCACACAGTCTGAGGCTCCAACACAACAAACACACACCATGACACACACATAAATGAAAACATGAAGAGCTACAGCTGCATCCATCTCAGCCATCATGGTTAGAATGTTGTTTTCTCTTCAGGTGAACAGAAACTAGTTTGATACACACGCAGCCTCACTCATCAATAAAGGACATAGCGCCACTTATTGAAGCAGAGGGAGACGTTCTCAGACAGAAGTCTGATTCTCTTTACTGCATGTAAACACAGACAAGACCAGACCCCCCACTGTGACTTTACATCAAGCTATAACCTTAGCCAGACTGCTGTGTGCATGTAAACATACCCAATTATGTGGTCTTCTGACCATGTTTCATTATGTTTACAATAAGAGGGACCACCAGACGGTTGGTCCATTGCTCTCTACTTCTGAAAAGTTAATGTAAAGATGGGGGGTGTTTAGAGATGCAGGACTTCCTGGGATGGTGAATACTAAAACACATCCATTTTCATAACTTTGCAGAAACAGAAGCATACAGAAGAAATTAGACATGAGGAACACGAATATTCAGTGTAGTTTGCAACATCCAGATCACTATAGATATATATCAGTGGCGATTGCTCTAAGACTGCAAGGGAAGCTCAGCTTCCCCTAAAATGTCCCCAAAAAAGTGTTGATATGTCCTGCTGTGTGTACATTTCATTGCCTAAATATGCGCTAGAATACCTTCATCTTTTGTTCTGAATCAGCTACTTATCACAGGTAACTGGTGCCACTTCCTTCTCATTCATCCCCGCAGCGTCTCAGCGCTTTTTTTCTCTGTGATAGTAACCGATGGTTATTATGTGCAACATCTAATCTTCATGAAGGCCTTTTACAACAATTTAGTAAAGGTGGGACGAGCACGAGAAGTCTGATTTGACTTAAAACAGGAAATAAAGCTCAACTCTAAGTCACAAAGAAAAGGAAATGGAGAAGGCCTACAATCACGTCTCTTTGGCGGGGTCTCATGGTTCTGATGGAGTATGGGGGTTTAGCAACCACTGTTGCAAGCTTACAATTCCTGTACGACCAAAATGACATCTGTGTTCACATACTCCGCACAAAGTCAGACAAACCCTCGGTGCATGTTGGCCTCTGCCAGGGTTACCCCTTGATGTGGGGATGTGGGTCTGTTGGTGTCTTCAGTCAGGACCTTGAGAAGGCATTTGGGTGGTTTGCATATGGGATGAGGATCAGCACCTCCATGTCTGAGGGCATGGTACTCTACCAACACTTGAGATTCTGCAGGGAAACTGGAAGAGGGATGTCTGGCTTGATTTCATTGGCTGCTGCTCCCACAACCCAAACCTCAGATAAGAAAATGGATGGCCCAAAAAAAATAACAGTATATGTTCTCATTATTTGCTCTCACAAATTAAAACCATGCAATTCAGCCTATGTCAGACTGTCTGTAGTGATGTCTGTCTGGTCCTCCAAAAGAATCTCCTGAGTGACCGAATCAAGAGGCTGGTGTCCCAGCAGAAACAGTGATAACAGTGAGCCTCCGGGAAGCAGAAGGAAAAACAGCAAAGGAATGATCACATGCAGAAATAACAAAGAACTATAACCTCAGATTTAATGACAGATACATTAAATCTTGAAAAGTATCAGACGTAAAGGAAAGGGTTCAGAGTTCACATAAACAGCTTCTCTAAAAAGCAAGAATTCAAATGAAAAAGCGATGATTTGTTGGAAGCAGGATGTCTGTAATTGGCAGAATGAAAAAGTGAACAGCCTCCCAGGTTACAGCTGAGCTACCCACTTACTGACACGTGGATGTGTGTGTGTGCATGTGTGTGTTTGGCCTGAGAGTGTGAATGTGCATGTCTGAATCTGAGTGTATGGCACGTGTGTGAGGCACCATCTGTGTTGCCATGTGCAGCTGCGCTCCCTCAGAGCCCAAGACCCAACACTCAGCTGTTACCTAGACAACCCCCTGCACCACATACCTGGTCCACACACACACACACACACACACACACACACACACACACACACACACACACACACACACAAAGTATGCTAAAGAACCTAAAGGTTTTAATCCGTGTGTGATATTAATGAGCAGATGGACATAGACTTAATAGATAGAGATAAAGAAAGAAACAGAGAGAGGGAGAAAGTTAAAACAGAGTGAAACAAGCAGATGAAAAAACCTTTGTTTCCCTTTTCGATGACCTTCTCCTCCACTCAAGTGTGTACTGTAGGAACGTGTTAGTTCTATGTAGGGTTTATATATATAAAAAGGGTTTAACAGGCTCAGGAGAAGCATGAACTACCTCAGGCTCAGCATAGGCTCAGATGATTCAGGGTAGCACTGATGATACAGCAGGCCCACATTCAGCATGAAGTTAGATTTCAACTCATTATTTGTGATACAATTCAAGTTTAAAAAAAAAAAATAACAGTTTGTAAATGTGTGCCTTTTCTGCTCTTTCAGCACACCAGGGTTTCATAGCTGCTCCTGCTGAAGCAGTGATGGAATATAACTACACCACCACACCTAAATGACACCTTCTTTAAATCCCAGACAGCTCAGTTGACTCGTGTAACTACTCAGAGTTCTGTCAGCGGGTAACTGCGTCATTAAAGCCAGCTGAATATTATTCTGGAGTGTGAGAATTATCACAGGGATGAGGTTATTAACTCAGGAATGTCCTCAGGTAGATATGGTATGAAACTGTTGTGTAGAATAATAGTCTCATGTATACAAGACATCCTGGGAAGTCCATATACTGTCACATTAACCACAGTCAAAGTATCTTTGAAAAAATTCACCCCACAGGATATTTCTCAGTGTTAATCTTTAAAACACAAATAAACCCTAATTTTCACAGAATCAGCTCTCTAAAGCTGTCTCCTATCATTAGTTCATGAGGGGCTTTTTGGCAGAAGTTAAAGGAACCATTTACTTCCTGGAACCACTCTCCCAGGAACTAACTGGTTCCTGTGGCCCATCGCCATCTGCATCTCCACTGAGGCCCAAAGTCCTGTGAAGATGAAGCAAATCAGGTCAGTGAAGTAAAAATAAGTAATTGCAACACACCGTCAGACCAGTGGAGGGCAAAGCTGGACCTGGTTGAAGCTGTTTTAAGGAGAATAAAACAGCTTCCACTCAAGAGACAACAGACCACGCCAAAGCATGAAGGTGGCAGAGATCAGTCTGTGTTGACATCTTTCTCAAACAGCTTTATATTATCACCACATTCTTAACTGATGGGTATATTTTTAAAATGTGTGTATCAAACCAAACATGGATGCATTAAGAGGACTTCTTCTGTGTTTGAACAGCTGTTGTAAACTGGATATCCACTGACACGTTCAGCTGAAGGTCACTAGTTCACAGGGTCACTCTTTAAACTGGAACACCAGAAGCTGACAGAGACCATTGATGAGGAGGTACTAAACCAAGTCCATCACAGCTGAGTGTATTATTGTAGACAGAGGGGGAAATATAAACAGTGTATGCTCTAGCTATCTGAAATGCTCAGCTTGCAGTCCCCGCCCCCATAGTACCTGGACATCTGGAAAGTACTATGCCCAGGCAGGGCTGATTCAAGGAGTTGATTAATGACCCCAGAACTAAACTTAAACCCTAGTTTGACCAGTCAAAAAGCACATAGTTCATCCTAGAAGCCTGTTGTTCCTGACAGCAGGGTAAAAAGCACCCATGGTTTCAGACCACACAGGAGCAGCATGTGTTTCGATAATTAGTCTGAAATCATAAAGTGCTTTTCATTGTGCTCATTTGATTCTTAGATGAAGATACTGGAGCTGCTTGACATCGTTAACACAGATGTAACACATGTTTTGGACAATAATGGAATTTAAAAATGGTTCAAAGCAGTTGATATTCTGAATTAATTTAACATAAAGGCCCCAGCAGTCATTTACACCTGTTTACCCAGATGGTCAGTAAATTATGGACAAGACTTAATAGTGCTGTACTTTAATTTAATCCTCTGTCTGTTTTTAGTTTTTATTTAGTTTGATATCATGAACTACTGTGCCACACTAAACAGTCTCCACCCTGAGCCCAGATATAAGAACAGTTTCAGCTTCATATATTAAAACTTCCTCTTATTGAATAAAAATTTAATTCACTTTGACTGGATTTTATCTTCTCCATGTCACCTCAGTCCTTATCTTACTCCCAAAGGTATCCAGCGAGCCTCAGAAGAACCCGGCATTAAGCCTAAGTATCTCTGGATGTGTTAGGAGTTTGAGGCATAGTATGATCTATTTCTACCCTGAAATTAAAGGCTGAGTTCATTCTGGCTCCACAGGATCTGTCCAGACCTATTTAGAACAGTACGTTCGCAGGTCTGCAGAATGTTTCTTTCTGTGCAGCGCTGATGTAAGATATGGGTGGAAAGGATCAGTGCGCTGGTTAAGTCCATGTCACTGGAGCAGGGCTGCTTTCAGAATTAAACAATGTGCTTAAGCCTGGTCTGGCTGCAACTAGCTGTCAAAAGAGTCCAGGTTCTTTGCCTCAACAACAGATGGGCTCACAAACAGCAGAACACAGGAGGTGAATGAAGACGCAGAGACATCATCCCAGAGCAATCATCTTTCTGAATCAAATATTTGTGATGAGACTAAAGAGTTTCATTCAGTAGCTTTCAGCTCAGTGCCACAGCACACACACTGTGGTTTCAACCAGGGAGGCAGGGAGGCAGGGATGTAACATCATGTGCAATACTGGCACCTTGTACTGATGTATGAATTAAAACACATTATTCTGTGATTTTTTTTTAACTACTCTGAGCAGAAAACTGTGAGAACAGTTAATGTATTTGGATAGTTTGAGCTAATTAAACACTTATCCATCTCTATAGACTTCTGAAATTGACTGACACTAATAGACTTCCAGAGAATGGGAAAAATTCAATTCAATAACCTTTATTTAACATTAATCCTGGTGTTAAGTAGGCCAAGGTTTAATGAGGGAGCTTAATCACACATGACAGAAATATATATGAATGGTCAAAGTCTTTAATTTCAAGTCTATTAATATAATACCTCTGTCATCATATGGACTTGTCAGTATTACTGTTGTAGGATTCTCTCAGTGTGTGTGTGTGTGTGTGTGTGTGTGTGTGTGTGTGTGTGTGTGTGTGTGTGTGTGTGTGTGTGTGTGTGTGTGTGTCCGTCCTATAACAGTATATGTTCATTTACCTGTTTTCTACCGATAATAATTAACTCTCTTCTTCTTTTTGTAACTGCATAGCAAAATGAATTGGATGGAGAAGAAGACTATGGATGTTGTGTGCAGAAGTATTTGGATTGATCATCTTTTTTTTTTAAACTAAAAAAAAAATTGTGGAGCGTACTTATCATGCGTCACAGGAGGATTTTGTCCTTGTAGGCCACCATCAATTCACCAGCAAGAGGGCCTAGCATCTTGTGTTTGAGTGATGTACCTTTACTTTTCATTTTTCCATGGCTTCTGTTGGGTTTTTGTTGACATACCGTTGTTAAATTTGTTGAAGTTCTTGTTACAACATAAATGGCCGAACTTTTGGGCACCTGACTGCAAAGTGGTTTAAGCTTCAGAGGCT